>JAUMJL010001922.1:0-66026 GCA_033558185.1 Dromococcyx pavoninus
GGGACTTCGCACCGCCCCCGCCGGCGGCCGCGCGACCTTCGAGGAGAAGCCCCGCCCACCGCGCAACCATTGGCTGGCGGGCCTGGTGGCCACGCCCCCAGACCAGGACACGCCCCTCGTGTCGAGTGACGTCACCCTGACATCGGGGTGAAGGGGCGGATCCGCCTGCGGGGCTGAGGTGGGGGCGGTGGCAGCGCAAATGCCGGCGAATAAACTCTCTGAGACTCGGTTTGGAGCTTTAGAAAGCAGCATCCCTTGTTTCAGCGCATGAGGGAATGGTGAGGCACTTAGTGCCATGGTCTAAGTGACGGGTGCGTGCTGCTGTTGGGTCATAGGTTGGACTGGATGATCTCAGAGGTCTTTTCCAACCTTGTGATGATGTCATGATTCCATCAATCCTGTGTAACGAGACAAGAGCTGGGCCAGAACGTGTTTCCCACAACCGTGCATGGGTATGAATTCTCCCAGAAATCTTATGCATATTCTATTCCTTTATAAGGGCTGATTTTAATTTTATTTTTATTAACGTTATTATGAACTTCACAACATCCAAATCTCTGCTAATTGGAGCTTTGGAGCCAGCTCTGTCTGACCTTGCGTTTTTAGACAGAGAAAGCCTGGAAAGAGAGGTGGTTACGGAAGGAGACACATCTGTTCAGCACAGATCATACAACACCGGGCGTTATCATTTCTCTCTGAAGAGTGTCTGGGAAAATGTGGTTTGTAAAAAACATGCTATAAGAAAAGATGCTCTTGGGACATTCTGCCTGACTTTCAAAACATACAGTTGAATGAAACTTGAATCTGACTTAAATAAAAATATTCCACTTTTTGTCATAGTAACTGCTTCTTGTATCAGGTGCTGAGCCCCCTGGCAGTGGTCCCAGTGGTCGAGGCTGGTGGGCACAGCCACCGTTTTGCCCTGGTGTGAAAGGCTGAGGAGTCTGTGGTTCCCTGATGGGGTATTGGTGCTTGGAAGAGAACTCATAGAATCATGGAATCATTTGGTTGGAAAAGACCTTTGAGATCATTGAGTCCCACTGTACCTGTCCACTACTAAACCAGATCCCTGAGCACTTAATTTACTCGTCTTTTAAACACCTCCAGGAATGGGGACTCCACCACTTCCCTGGGCAGGTGAAGAAATTTTTCCTGATGTCTAATCTGAACCTGCCCTCGTGCAACTTGTGGCCATTTCCTCTCGTCCTATCACCTGTCACTTGGGAGAAGAGCCCAGCACCCACCTCACCACAACCTCCTCTCAGGAAGCTGCAGATATTGATGAGATCTCTCCTCAACCTCCTCTTCTCTAAGGTGAACAGCCCCAGGTCCCTCAGCCGCTCCCAGAACCCCTGTTCTCCAGCCCCTTCCCCAGCTCCTTTCTGTTCTCTGGACGTGCTCCAGCCCCTCAATGTCCTTCTTGGAGTGAGGAACCCAAAACTGAATCCAAGATTTGAACTGCGGCCAAACCAGCACCAAGTCCAGGAGAATGATCCTTTCCCTGCTCCTGCTGGCCACACCTTGGCTGATCCAAGCCAGGATGCTGCTGGAATCATAGTTTGGGTTGGAAGGGACCTTAAAGATTGTCTAGTTCCCAGCAGGGAGACCTCCCACTAGACCAGGCTGCCCAAGGCTTCATCTAACCTGGCCTTGAACACTTCCAGGGCAGGGACAGCCACAACTTCCCTGGGCAACCTGTGCCAGCGTGGAAAAATTTCTTCACAGAATGGGTTTTTGGACACTGGCAAAGGCTGCCCAGGGCAGTGGTGGAGTCTCCATCCCTGGAGTTGTTTAAAATATGTGAATGTTGCACTTAGGGACAAAGTTTAATGGTGGGCTTGGCAGTGTGAGGGTTATGTTTGGACTTGATGATCTTAAAGGTCCTTTCCAACCTAAGTGATTCCTTGATTCTGTGAGGTGAGAGAAGATCTGCATGATGCCTTTCAGAAGCAGCAGGTCACTAAGCAACTCACAGGGTGTAATTTCTGGCTGCTCTGCGTACGTTTCCCTGCATTTTCACTGGGGTCAGGCTATGGAGTTCATCTGGGAAGCTGCTTGGTGGCTGCTGTCTTTAATCCAGAGCTTGGCACAGCTCAGGAGTCGCTCATGGATGGTTCAGGTGATGGTTCAGGTGAAAGGACTACACAAAGGTTCCTCTTTCGCATGAGGAGCAAAGGTGGTGGCAGCTTTCATTGTGAAAGCGTTGCTTGCTCTGATAATTTTCACCTCTGGGGGATTGTTTTTTGGATGCTTCATCACTCCCATTGGATGAAACCTCCTCTCCTGGGATGGGTTGGGCTTTGTTCAGCCTCCAAGGCTGGCAGGGGGCATGAGTGAGGGGATTTTCTTCCTTTTCAGTTGAAAAAAAAAACACTTAGAGATCACCTTGAGAGCCTGTTTTATACATAGCTGAGGTCAAGACACACATGTCACGGGGAGCAGGAGCCGTGCTGAACAAGATAATTATACAACTTCTGAGACATGATTTCCATTTTCCTTGTTTCTTCCTCCTGTTACTTTACCCTCAGAATGAATCACTCCCTGTTACTGTGGAAATCCAGCAACATTACTTAGTTTTTACTCAATGTGACTTAGTTTTGACTTCTTTGGGCCCAGAGTTGGCCGGATGACACACGCCAGCCTCCCTGGGGTCCGGCACACCCAAAGTCTGGGGGTGATGCTCATCCGGCTGAGCCAGGGCTGGGGGCTGCGTGGGTGAATTCCGTGACCTCTTGTTGCAAGGGAAAGGCACAAACTCTGTGTGAGATTTCCCCTCCTTGTTCCTTCTATATTTCCTTTGTTTTGAGGGATTAAGAGAAGTGGAAAGGTCTCATCCACGATAAAAAATGAAAGCTGTATTCTGCTTCTGAGCATGGAAACAGGGAAGCGCTTCTTGGGCTGTTTAAATGGGGAAACTGGGAGCGTGGGTGGATTTCCACAGCGTGAAAAATGACAGATGGGGGTTTAACATAACTCCCTCCATGGTGTCTTTTCCTTGATGGAAAGATTTTTACAGATGTGAGGTAGATTTTGCATTTTAGCTAATTAATGGTGAAAAGTCATGAGTTTTCAAAACCAAATCATGCCATAACAAGGCCGTGACCACATGGGGTCAGCCCAGCTCTCCCAGCTGGAAGCTGAGATCCTGGACCTGTGTGGGGAATACAGCACAATTTGGACAAGCTTTATCCAGATATATCCTTCCAGTTTCCAGCAGTCGGCTGTGTAGGGACATCCCACCCCAGGAGGTGCATCTGACCCGTGGTGTTTAATAGCTGAGCAGTGCTGTCTTCTGTGCGTGTGTCTCAGCTTCTGACCTCCAGAGTTCCTGCTGTTGCACGGCATAATGTAGAATGAGGAAAAAAAAATCCTTTGGTTTGGTTAAACCTCTTGCCCTGCCCTGGCAGGGCCTTTTTTATTCACCCTGGAGACCAGCCCTGTCCTATTTACCACCACAGGTGCTGACTTCATCTTGGCTTGGGGACAGAATCCTTTCTGCACGTGGATTTTTTAGCAGCATGAGTTGAAAACCTCAGGGAAGTAGAAAATGGGAGGAAATAGGGGACAAGGGAAATGATCTGGATGGAAATAACCTTCCCAAGAAAAGGTGAAATTGCTGTGCTGTGGGTAGAGGTGGAAACAGACCATCTTCAACTGGGTTTGCAAGCTGAGAGCAACGAAACCTGCTTGGACAGAAGGGTTTAAAGAGAACAGTGCCTCTGTCAGCATCTCCAAAACCCTCTTCTGTTTCAGGATCCCAGAGACATTTTGGAGAAGGGCTGCTGTCACAAGGCAATTAACCTCTCTCAGAGGCTTTGCACCTTCCCAGGGCCCATCCAAAACCTTCTGGCCAAACCTGAGCCAACCACACAGAATGGAGCCAGCTGTTTTTCAGCCACCTTCCTCCCCATGCGGTGACTTTTAAGCTTTTCCTGTCATTTTAATGACATTGGAAGGGTGGTGGTTCTCTTACAGCTTTGTAAAGAAGAGGTGGCCTGCTGGGAAGGATTGGGTCAGTGTACCAAGCAAGGGGAAGATGGATCAGAGCTCAGCCACTTTGTGAAGGCTCCTGAGAGGCCACCGGGAAACAGGCTTCAAAGTCATGACTGCCCCATCCCTGGAGGTGTTCCAGGCCAGGTTGGATGGGGCTTTGAGCAACCTGATCCAGGGAGAGGTGTCCCTGCCCATGGCAGTGGCGTTGGGACTGGGTGGGCTTTGAAGTTTCCTTCCAACCCAAACCATTCCATGATTCTGCGATTCTTACTGAAGGCTTGGCGAAAGGCACATGGCCACTGATGAGCTCTCACATCTCCTTGAGACGTTTCCGAGTCCCACCCAGTGGCTTTTTAAAGGTCAAGTGATTAGGGCCAGTGATTAGGGCACAGCAGCCAATGGGTAATTCTCCCCAGGAGCTCTGAGGCCAGGATTTAGTTGCTGGAGAGCAAGGGGAAAGTTGAAATAACACATTTCCGCTCGTGTCAGGGATGCGTTCATCCCCTCTCTGTCAGTTCCACTGCAGTGTTTTTTGTTGCAGAGGGGAAAAAAACCTCCAACAAAGTGATATCTTCCGGCTGCTCTGTATTTGCCAGCACTGGAAGAAGGCAGGGAAATTACTAATTCGTGACTGTGGGATGGTCAGAAAGATGGGAAAGAAGCCATGCACTTGCTTGATGTATTATAAATGTCTGAGAATGAAACACACCCGGCTTTATGAGGAGAGAAAAAGCGCTCTCCTTTCCTTTGGCCGTATGACACAAGGCAGTAAGAATGAATAAATCCTTGCCACAATAAAAGTGTTTACATTCTGTTTTGGAAACAGATGCTTGGGGCTCGATATACCTAGGGACCAGCCTCTGATTCCTGTTAACTCCTCATAGATTGGGCTGTAACCCACTGCCAATAAATCCTGAGCAGTGGAAATCTCTGCAGAAGAGCTGCATAAACCAGCTCTGGGCACCTGGATGTCGCGGAGGACCCAGCGTTCGCTTAATTAACCCCCATCTGTCTGCCAGAGGAAAGAAAGAAAGAAGCTGCTGTGTCTCCCTCTCCCCAAGTGCTGCCCATGGATGGATAGCGAGAAACTGAATACCTGCTCAAACTTAATAAAGTCGTAGAAGAAAGCTGGCGGCCTCCAGCAAAGCTCTGCCGCCATCCAGATGGCCACCTGGGAGCTGGGAAATGGGATTTCTTTGGGATTTATGATAATGCAAGTGCAGTTATGAAAGGAGAAGTGCATCTGGATTGCATCTACCTCTTTGGAAATAATTATCCTGTCTGTAGCCAAGAAGCCAAATATAATTTAACTGCAGAGGAAAGGGAGGTGTTAGGAACCTCAGGTAAGGTTCTGCAGAGGCTGGCAGAAGCTCATGTTTGTGTCTTCATGTCTTCTCATCCCTCCTGCCCATGGCCCTGGAGAAAATCCCCACCTGAGGTGAATAGCATCATGCTTGGTTAGTACACAAATGTCCCATCTCAGAGTCCAAGGCAGGGCTTTAAAAGATAGGTGAGAGCAGCTCCAGCAAGAAATTTATTTATTACTGTTGCCCTCCTTTGGATGCAGCTGTTTAACAAGAGGTGAAATAGCACAGCTCAACCCCAAAAATGGGAATCACAGAATCACAGAATAGTTTGGATTGGAAGGGACCTCAAACCCACCCAGTACCAACCCCCTGACATGGGCAGGGACACCTCCCACTGGATCAAGTTGCTCAAGGCCCCATCCAACCTGGACTTTAACACATCCAGGGATAGGGCGGACACCACTGCTCTGGGCAACCTGGGCCAGGGCCTCCCCACCCTCACAGGAAAACATTTATTCCTTAAGATCTCATCTCAATGTCCCCTCTTTCAGCTGAAAAACGTTCCCCTTCATCCTATACCTGCGCTCCCTGATCAAAAGCCCCTCCCCAGCTTTCAGTACTGGAAGGCTGCTGTGAGGTTTTCCTGGAGCTGGGATCAGACCAAGGATGGATGTGGCCTCAAGCTGAGAAATGGGGAAGACAGTCTACTTGGTTCTTATGATCCCAAAATGTCCCAAGCCCATGTGAGGGCGTGTGCATTGAAGGTAATTCCAGAGATTTACGGTCCCTGCAGCTAAAGGGACGTTTTCTCATCAGCCACAGGCCAAGTGCTCCGGATGACAGAACTCCTCAGCCTTCCTGTGCAAAGTGAGTGCACTGGGGATTCAATAAACCATTTGCTCTAGGTGGATTAGTGAGTAAATAACAGCTTTCTCCTTTCTCCCTTTCCACCCTTGGTGGTACCAATATGGCATTTATCTAGTGACTGTCTCTGCAAATGCTGTCTCATCCGATGTCCCATCAGTGGGCCAGTTAAGAAGAACTATCCTGCGTTTCCCAAAGGTCATATTCTATGAGCTTGACTGAGAGGTGTCCCTGCCCATGGCAGGGGGGGTTGAAATTAGATGATTTTTTAAGGTCCCTTCCAACCCAAACCATTCTATGCTCCATTCAAAGGGTTGGAGCCCCTCTGCTATGAGGATAGGCTTAGAGACTTGTGGCTGTTCAGCCTGGAGAAGAGAAAGCTCTGCAGTGACATCATAGCAGCCTTCCAGTACCTGAAGGCACTGCAGGAAAGCTGGGGAGGATTTTTTACAAGGGCCTGTAGTGATAGGATGAGGGAGAATGGCTTTAAACTGGGAGAGGAAAGATTTAGATTAGACATTAGGAAGAAATTCTTCACAATAAGGGTGGGGAGGCCCTGGCCCAGGTTGTCCAGAGAAGCTGTGGCTGCCCCATCCCTGGAGGTGTTCAGGGTCAGGTTGGATGGGGCTTTGAGCACCCTGATCCAGTGGGAGGTGTCCCTGCCCATGGCAGGGGGGTTGGAACTGGATGGGCTTTGAGTTCCCTTCCAATCCAAACCATTTCATGATTCTAAATTCAGGATGGAAGCTTTGAAGAAGGAAATACAGCCCTGATGTTTTGTCCTGCCATTCTGTGGATGCTGGGGGATACATTTAAGGGACAATACTGGCCTCTGCAGCCATGGGGCAGCTGGGATTTGGGCATTGGTGAATGTCCATCCTGCACCTTTGGATCATCTGCTAAACCATGTTTTTGAGGGTCATGGTTTAGCGGATGATGGGTGTGGTTGGACTCGATGATCTCAAAGGTCTTTTCCAATCAGAAGATTCTATGATTCTATGATCTGAAACCTAAAGACAAACTCACTGCCTCGGTGGGATGAGCAGTGGGAAGAGCTTTGGAGAGGAGCTCCCACACATTGTTGTACGTGAGTCCCAGCACATCAGCTCTGCTCGTGGCTGCCTTGGCCGAAAGCTCGGCAGCGGCCCCAGCAGAAAAGCCTTGGCACATCCCTTGTCAGCCGGCTGCTGGGACAAAGTGTGCAACAATTTGGAAGTAAGTGGTTAACAACCAGCTGTGCCAGGAGCAAGGAGGGGCTTTACACATCCTAAATCTGCTGGGGAACATGGGGCTTGGGAAGAAGATCACCCTGAATCGAGGCAGCAGAGCAGGCAGAGGAGAATATTGCTACGCAGGCTGCTTGGTGAGCTTGATCTCTGTTTACCCATCACAGTGGAAATGCTTTGTCTTCCGCCTGGGCTGCACTCTGTGGGCAGTGATTAGAGTTGTTAAACAGAAGCTGAAGCCAATGTTCCCTTGGTCTCCAATTTCCAAGGTTACAGAGAAGAAAAAATTCCCAGTGGCTGATTGTGATGCCCAGAGCCAGCACAGTGCGAGCAGGAGTCCTGTGGGAAGGGCAGCAGGACTGAAGAAAGTGGGGGCTGAAAGGAACTGAGCAGCTGATGGTGGAGGCCTGGGAAGTGTGGGAGGAGAAAACACAGAGGGGTTCTCAGGAGTGCATGGTGGTGGTAGCCGGCCGCGTGCTCATGCGTGGATCAGCGAGGCCAGGAGTGCTTCAGCGGTTTGCTAAGGTCTCTGTGTGGGCTGTGTTGAAGGGAACTGCTCCTGTGTGGTTCTCCCAGCTTCCCTGGGGTGATGGGCCTGCTCCAGCTCTTCCTGGCCTCGGGGCTGGCTGGACACCAACCAGACCTGGTGACAGCTGGTGACACTGGGAAGAGGTACCATAGCTTGTGCCAGTGGTTTCACCCTGACCATCCATATTCATATCCATATCCATATCCATATCCATATCCATATCCATATCCATATCCATATCCATATCCATGTCCATATCCATATCCTTCCTTCCTTCCCTCCCTCCTTCCCTGACATCCCTCTATCCATCCCTCTCTCCCTCCATCCATCCATCCATCCATCCATCCATCCATCTCTCCATCCATCCCTCCCTCCTTCCCTCCCTCCTTCCCTGACATCCCTCTATCCATCCCTCCATCCATCCCTCCCTCCATCCATCACTCCCTCCCTCCCTCCCTTAATCCCTGGGTATATGTGCATCCTGCATCCTGCATCCTTGAGGAGGACCTTTGTGCTGAAGTTGAGTCAGATGCAGCCAGGAGAGCATAGAGCAGTCCCAAATTCCCTCCTGAAGGAACACCTTCCCTCACCATTGCACAGGGTGGGGAAACTGTGACTAGCACCACCCCAGCTCTGGTGGAGTGGGTTCTGGCTGGAGATGGTTACAGGGTCTGGAGTCACTTCCCAGCTCTTCTTCTCTCTGACCAAACTGCAGATGGATCAGCTATTGGGAAAAAAAAAAAGAGGCATTACAGAAACCCAGAGCACTTGGAGGTGGAGAACAAGCTCTCCAGCTTGTGAAACTCCAGCTGGAAATAACAGAGAGAAACAGTCTGAGTGAGGGACTCAGAGAATCACCCATGGGATTGGCCACAAATCTTGTGTGTGAGACCAGTGGGTGGCAATTAGCCCTGGGGGTGGAAAGGGACAGCTGGGTTTCTGGATTCGTGCTGACTGTTGGCTCCCTGAGAACTGATGGTGGCTTCTTCACCCATGGGACCGAGCATCGTGTCACTGTCACAACGAGCAATGCTGGCTGTGGTGTCCTAGGGCCACCTGCAAGCAGGGCCATCCTGCTATCCAAGCAGAGATCCCTCCTAGGACTAGGGAATGCACTTGGCTCTGCTGTGGTTGCCCGTGTCCCATCTTGCCCAGCTGTCTCTTCTCCCTCTAGGTGGAGTTATTACACATCAGATTTCAGCTCACTCCACACCCAGACCCACTCCCACAGAGCAATTGGTGAGGTTCCTGCCACTCTGCCTGCATCCCCGTTGCCTGGGGTGCTTTGTGGGAATTCAGTGATGTCCAGGGTTTATGCCTGGGCATTGCATGCATGGAATGGGAAGGATGAGCTGTGCTCATCCTTGGGGAGGGGAAGGATGGGGGATGCTCCACATGAAACGAGAGCGATAATGTAGGGTGGAACAATGGACTCTGTGGAGCATCTTCCCTTAATTCTGCTTTGTGAGCTTCTCCTCTTTCCCTTTACCTTGTGGTGCAGTTGGAGGGGAGGGAGGGGAGGCAGGAAATCCTGCAGGGCTATTTTTAGAACTCTGGATTAATTAACAGCGTTGTTAAGGGGCTGGGTTTGACTTGGTCACGGGGGACTTGAAGGACCATCTGGGAGGCGTCTGTTCCAGATGTGCATATTCCCAGGCCACGTGGACATCTGAGATAACACAGAGTTTGGCTGTGAGTGCTGGGGGAACAGTTGGAGCTGGACTCTACACTGTGCTGTGCCCAGGGGCAGAGCAAACTGGGGGCAGTGTGGCTCTTGGTCTCCACCACGTGCAGCTGCTCTGGAGGGCTCTGGAGGTCATTGAAAGTGTTTTCTTTTCATTTTTTGCACTTCTGTGTAGAAGAAAAATGGTGGAAGTGCTCAGCTAATGCTCTCCCTGGTGCTCAGCTCATTCCTTCAGCAGTGACGTTCCCTGCTCTCCGCATCTCTTCCAGGATGCAGCACTTCAGTGCTTTTGAGGATTTAACACCCCTCTTCCTCCCCCTGGCATTTCCCTGTCCATTTCAGACATGTTCCCATCCGCTCCTCCTGTTTATGGGAAGGGGAAAAAAAACATTGAGGAGATAAAACAGCTGCCCTGGGCCATCACCCGGACCCTGCGGTGGGGTCGCTCACCTTCGAGTTCAAGAGGAGCCCCTTGGCTACGGGACCACGTCCTTTGAAGCGCCTGACACATGATTTTCAGCTGTGGGCTGATGGGAATCAGATGTGGTCCCTCCAGATGGCTGCCCAGGATGGAGAACAGGACATAGTGGGGCTGGATGTGGCCTCAGGCTAACTCTATCCCTCCAGCAGTGTGGGCAGGGATGGGGACACTTTGGGGTCAGGGCTGGCCGAGGGCATTTTTACCATGTGTTTTCTTGGGGTGGCATCTTGGGGTGTTTCTTGTCATGGGGGAGCCAGAGGGGGAGCCAGACTGGTCTCGTTAGCTGCCAGGAGCCAAGCACTAGGAAGGGATATCTCCAGTTTGGACTGTGTCTGTTCTCAGACCTGTTCCAGTGGTCCCTCCTCATGCTGGTTTGCCAGAGCCTGCGCATGACCCAAATTCCTAACGTTACACCTAGAGCCTTTCCAAGACTTTCTGGGCCTCTTCTTTCCAGGTTTACTGTTCCTGAGAACATTTCTCACCCTCGCTGCCTCATCACAGCAAAAGCAAAACACCTGGAACTCTTTCTTCAAGGTCAACAAGAGCAAACAGCAGTTCTTTGTTTGTCTTCCTGCTTAAATCTACTGGGGGGGCCATTAGGAAAATCAGGAACCCAATTTTTCCAGAGTGTCCCAGGTGAGGTCTGGCAATCCCAGCCACCTGGGAGAGATAATACAGATAATTACAGTGGAAAGGGTCAAGAGAAGGCTTTGCTGCCTCTAAACACAGACAGAAGCTACGCCTGCATCGTGGCCATCCATGGTTTCACTACAGGCTGAGGACGACGTGACTGAGAGCAGCCCTGAGGAGAAGGACTTGGGGTGCTGATTGATGAGAAGTTTGACGTGAGTACAGGGGGGTGATTGTGCCCCTGTGCTCAGCACTGGTGAGGCCACACCTCGAGTACTGTGTTCACTTCTGGGCCTTTCAGTATAAGAAGGACATTGAGGTGTTGGAGTGTGTCCAGAGAAGGGCAACGAGGCTGGGGAAGGGGCTGGAGAACAAGTCCTACGAGGAACGGCTGAGGGAACTGGGGTGGTTTATCCTGGAGAAGAGGAGACTGAGGGGAGACTTCATCACTGTCTACAACTGCCTGAAAGGAGACTGTGGGAGAGTGAGTGTTGACCTCTTCTCTCAAGTGACAGGTAATAGGACAGGGGAAAATGGCCATGAGTTGCGCCAGGGGAGGTTCAGACTGGATATCAGGAAGAATTTCTTAATGAAGGGGTGGTCAGGCCCTGGAACAGCTGCCCAGGGAGGTGGTTGAGTCACCATCCCTGGAGATGTTTAAAAAACAGATAGATGAGTCTTTGAGGGATATGGTTTAGTGGATGATGGGTGCAATTGGACTCAGTGAGCTCAAAGGTCTTTTCCAACTGGAAGATTTTATGATTCCATGAGCCAGCAATGTGCACTCACAGCCCAGAAAACACCCATGTCCTGGTCTGCATCCAAAGAAATGTTGCCTGCAGTGTGAGGGAGGGAATTCTGCACCTCTGTTCTCATGAGACCCCACCTGGAGTCCTGTGTCCAGTTCTGGAATCCCAAACATAGGAGGGATATAGAACTGTTGCAGTGGGTCCAGAGGAGGCCATGAAGATGATCCGAGGGCTGGAGTCCCTCTGCTATGAGGACAGGCTGAGAGAGTTGGGGTTGTTCAGCCTGGAGAAGAGAAGGCTCCAGGGAGACCTTAGAGCAGCCTCCCAGTGCTGAAAGGGGCTCCAGGAAAGCTGGGGAGGGCCTTTTTACAAGGATATGTAGTGACAGGATGAGGGGGAATGGCTTTAAACTGGAAGGGGGAAGATTTAGATTAGACATTAAGAAGAAATTCTTCACGCTGAGGGTGGGGAGGCCCTGGCACAGGTTGTCCAGAGCAGTGGTGGCTGCCCCATCCCTGGAGGTGTTCAAGGCCAGGCTGGATGGGGCTTTGAGCCCCCTGATCCAGTGGGAGGTGTCCCTGCCCATGGCAGGGGGTTTGGAACTGGATGGGCTTTAAGGTCCCTTCCAACCCAAACCATTCTGTGTTGCATGACACGGGTAGGACAGCCGGGGGGGGATGAGTCCCACTCCTGGTCCCAGTACCTGTGGCATTGTTAAGCCAGGATAAGGCACTGTGGATTGCATTTGGGGTGCAACACAATGAGTGCAAAAGCCCGAAGAAGAGCACACAAGGAGAGGAGCCCCACGGGGAGGTGGCGGGGGCAGATGTGGCTGTGTGGGAACTGGCTGCAGGATTCCCTGCTTCCTGCCCTGGGCAGAGTCAGCTGGAAATGCAGGGAAGGGTTTGAGCTGGGCTTTGATGGGCTTATCCTGCCGGGAACGAGCACCCCATCTCCCAGTAGAGCTAATTATGAGCTCAGAAGCAGTGCTCTGCCCTGGGATTTAGGAATTGTACAGGAGGAACAACAGAGCTGCCTTGTTCCATCCTGTGAGCTGCCAGGGGGGCTTCACTTTCTCCACCACAATTCCCGTGAGTCATTACGCTTGTCCCTGAGCCAATCCAGTGCCTCCCTCTGGGATGTACCCACGTACAAGGGGAGCAATTTCCAGCTGGGATCGCTGGTGTGGATCGAATTTCTAACCCAGCTCCTCTCCCATTTCTTCTACCCCCTTTTCCCAGGCAGGAATTCAAAGCCCAGCTTGCTCATTCGGGGCTGACCAGAAGCCAAAAAAAAAAAAGAAACCCAAAGCAAACGCTTTATTTGCTCAAACTGCTGCTTTCTCAGAGGAAAGGGAGTGGGAGTCCTCCAGTTGGAGCCTTCCCACCAGTCAGGAATCTGTGGCTTTGCTGGGAGCTGAAAGCACAGGGGAGTTCCATTTCCAGGTCTTTGTCTTAACTATGGATCTGACAGGTTCTTGCATATTTGAGTCTCTATAAAATATGGAATTGGCCTTTCCAAGTCATTTGGACTCTAGGAAAATATTTTGATGCTCCTGTGTCAAGCTAAAGAAAGAACCCTCCACCTCCTCCCCCGAGTGCAAACACTGCAGCCTCTTGCAGGGATCAGATAAGATGCTGATCAAACCGATGTGAGCTCCCACCAGGTTTTTCTTGGAATCACAGAATCATGGAATGGTTTGGGTTGGAAGGGACTTTAAAGCCCATCCAGTTCCAACCCCCTGCCATGGGCAGGGACACCTCCCACTGGATCAGGGGGCTCAAAGCCCCATCCAACCTGACCTTGAACACCTCCAGGGATGGGGCAGCCACCACTGCTCTGGACAACCTGGGCCAGGGCCTCCCCACCCTCGCTGTGAAGAATTTTTTCCTAAGATCTCATCTCAATCTCCCCTCTTTCAGCTTTTTGAGGTGAATTTGGCACGTTGGGTTTTTTAATTCTTCTTAAACTGCTGTTTCCCTGTCCCCTCCCTCCCCAACCCATCAGCACTCCTTCACCAGGTAAGATTTTGGCTTCCCACATGGGGAAAGGTCCAGGTTTGCATCCCCGGGGCATTGCAGACCCACGGCCTCGATAACACCCTGGGAAAAGTCCCTATTTGAGTTCTGCAGTTATGAAAACCAGACAGGGGAGCTTAAGAGAAACCCAAGGCGCAGTTTCGTGAGGGAAACCTGAGCTTGAAATATGTTGAACAGCTGGAGGGATGCAGGGAATTTCAAAGGGAAGGCTGGGATTCCAATTGAAACAGGAGCAGGCACAAGGCTGGGCTGCACTGGTGCTTACAGGAAAAGATGCAAGCAGGGAGGTAATTTTTCTTCTTGAAATCTATAACATCCAGCAGGTATTTATAGATCTTTTATCTCTTTAGTGCCTCAGTGCCACAAATAAAAGTGTGCAGTGCTTTTATGATGCTCAAAGCAAACAAATAACCTCCCCCTTCTGGTTTTCAGAAAGGTTTTGAGCCGTGCAAGAATGATCACTGATCAGACTGAATTTAATTAGGCTGATGAAGCCTCCCTTGCCATCAGAGTTGGTGCCACCACGGAGACCTCTGGCTCTTCACCCTGCTTTCCTGCACTGGAGATGAGAGCCTTGGTAATGCACCCAAGGGCTTCTCATCAACCAGAGCAAAGCAGGCAATTCACAGCTGCGTGTGGTTTCATCTCTGGGCCGGATCCTGGCTGCTGGTGGCGACACCTTGGTCTGGGTTTCCTGCATCTCTGCTCAATGCTGGGTAAATCCCTGGTGGCCCTGAGTGCCCAGGGCTGCTCTCCACCAGCTCACGCAGGGCAGGGTGGAAGATACTGCTGATCCCAATCCCACCAGGCTCGCCGGGCTCCTGGCCCATGATGCTTGACCAAGCGAGAGGCTTGGAGGGACCAGGAAAGGCACTTCCATCCCCCTGGGGTGTGAGCACTGGGAATTAATGGATTGAGAGTAGATCTGAAGGGAGGGACTTGGAGGTGCTGCTGGATGAGCAGCTTGACAGGAGCTGGCAATGTGCACTCACAGCCCAGAAATCCAACTGTATCCTGGGCTACATCACAAGAGGTGGGACCAGCAGGGTGAGGGAGGGGATTCTGCACTTCTGCTCCGCTCTCATGAGACTCCACCTGGAGTCCTGTGTCCAGTTCTGGAATCCCCAACATAAGATGGATGTGGAACTGTTGGAAAGCGTCCAGATGAGGCCATGAAGATGACCCGAGAGCTGGAGCCCCTCTGCTATGAGGACAAGCTGAGAGAGTTGGGGTTGTTCAGCCTGGAGAAGAGAAGGCTCCAGGGAGACCTTAGAGCAGCCTTCCCAGTCCAGGAAAGCTGGGGAGGGGCTCTGGATCAGGGAGTGCAGGGAGAGGATGAGGGGGAATGGCTTTGACACGGCTACGGGACCGGCTCATCTGCTCGGTATCGAATTACTTGGGGCTGAAAAAGCCGTAGGAATCCTACCCAGCGCCCCAGCTGATGCCCTGCTCAGACAGACATGCGAATCCCCTGCGTGCGTGAAGTGGAGTGGGTTCTCACCCTGGCAGCCGGTTTGCATCAGTACCTTTCTGTGAAGTGATTTATTACATTGCTTCACCCCCTCAGGCTCCTCCAGGAAGGCCAGCAGAGGAGGAGCATCCATCCCCGTGGCCCTTCCTGCTGCTGGAGGGCTGGACTAATCCTGTTCTAAGGCACCTTTGCTGCTTGATTTGGTTAAACTGAGGTTTAAGCAGCACTGTTGGCTCTGAACTTCTCTCCCCATCATGTGCTTGTTGAAATAGTTGGAGATAATTCTTTCCCTGGGGCAACCACCAGTTTGTGACTCTTCCTCCCTGAGGCTGAGTCACCCCAGGCGCTGTGGACACCCACGGGCTGGTTTCTCTTTGCCTCTGTTGTTGGTTTGAATTCAGTTTACTTTTATTTACCCAAAAGGGTTAACCACAGCCAGATTTCCCTGCATCAGCAGAATAAACCTCTGCACCTCCCTTCTATGATTCAGCACTGGGATTTGTGCTGATCCTTCTCATCTCCGTTTCTGGCTTTGATGTCCAAACATCCTTAATCACACCTCCAACACCTCTCCCCTGCACACTGCTGGAAACCCTCTGCACCCAATGCATCCTGGTTTCCCTTTGACTCGGCATCATTGATGCCTCCAGGAGAAGCAGCAGAGTAAAGGGCTATGATTTTCCTTGTCCCCGCGCCCGCTTGCTGCCTGCAACCTGTCCATGGGCTCTGGCTCTCACTGCCTCCCTCCCCAAGCCATCCTGGGGCCGGGGCAATCCTCAGCTTCAATAGAGGCTGGGGGATGGTGTGATTGAGAGCAGCTCTGAGGAGAAGGACTTGGGGTGCTGGAGGATGAGAAGCTCAACGTGAGCTGGCAATGAGCACTCACAGCCCAGAAACCAACCGAGTCCTGCACTGCATCACAAGCAGTGGGACCAGAGGGGAGGGAGGGGATTCTGCCCCTCTAGTCCATTCTCTTGAGACCCCACCTGGAGTCCTCTGTCCAGTTCTGAAATCCCCAACATAAGAAGGACATGGATCTGAGGAGGCCATGAAGATGATCCAAGGGCTGGAGCCCCTCTGCTGTGAGGACAGGCTGAGAGAGTTGGGGTTGTTCAGCCTGGAGAAGAGAAGGCTCTGGGGAGACCTTAGAGCAGCCTCCCAGTGCTGAAAGGGGCTCCAGGAAAGATGGGGAGGGCCTTTTTATGAGGATATGTAGTGACAGGATGAGGGGCAATGGCTTTAAACTGGAAGGGGGAAGATTTAGATGAGATATTAGGGAAAAACTCTTCATGATGAGGGTGGGAAGGCCCTGGCCCAGGTTTCCCGGAGAAGCTGTGGCTGCCCCATCCCCTGGTGTTTAGGGCCAGGTTAGATGGGATCTAGATGGAGTCTTGAGCTCCCTGATCCAGTGGGAGGTGTCCCTGCCCATGGCAGGGGGTTGGAACTGGGTGGGCTTTAAGGTTCCTTCCAACCCAAACCATTCTATGAGTCTATGCTACTCTGATCTTGCAAAGTGCTCCTCATGCTCCCTCCTCACCCCTGTGTCCATCCTTGCTGTGTGGCAGTTCCCATCCGTTCTGACCAGCCCAGTGCTTGCAATTAGCTTTGTGCTCTGTTTTATCTGGTGTTTCTCCAGACTTTAGGTAAAGCACAGTTTTTTTCTCTTCCCCTGTCCCCTCCACTCTGATGACTCATTTTCACTGCATCTTTTCATTCAAGGAGGAAGAAAAGATATCCTAGAAAACCCAGCAGCCTCCTTTGGATCACCTTGAAGCCCCCTGCGACCCTCTTGCTGCCTCCCATCCTCCTGCACTGCTCCCTGCTTCCCATCCACCTTCTCCTGACTCCTGTCCTCAGGGGGCTGTGTGGGGAAGGGCTGGGGATGAAAGCAGCTGCTGCCTTCCCATGCCCCTTCCCCGACCTCCTTTGCTTTTCTGCTCAGCATTTCCTGCCTTTTTGCCTCCCTCAGCTGCAAAATCGGGCCCCGACTCAGCATAGCAAAGCCCTGCTGAGGCAGCTGAGGATGGATGGATGGACAGACAGACAAGGAGGGGATGCATATTATCCCCCCATCTTTCCTCAAACTATGAAATGGGAGGTAAATATTTTTCAGGGACCTGTCCCTATCACACACCCAGCTTTGGTGCTATTCCAGGCACGTTTTTATTGCCTCATGTGCTGCTGAATCCAGCCAAGATCCTGGCGCTGCCTGCCTGGAGCGTGCATGCCTCTCCTCTGTTCGCGTGCCTCCCGGGACTGCCTGGGCTTGCCGGGCAGCCAGGAGCTGCCAGCACCCAAAGAACAAGCCCGTGGGCGTAGGGCAGGGTTGGGAGCATCCCGGCACATCCCCAGCACCTCTGCCTTGGCCGCAGTCCCATTCGCGGTGAGACCGAGGAACGGGAGAAATCACCCAGCGCCATTGGACCATCCCTGCTTTTATAGAATCACAGAACCTCTTGGTTGGAAAAGACCTTTGAGATCCTCGAGTCCAACCGTCCCTGTCCACTGCTAAACCAGATCTCTGAGCACCTCATCCACCTGTCTTCTAAACCCCTCCAGGGATGGGGACTCCACCACCTCCCTGGGCAGCCTCTGCCACGGCCTGAGAACCCCTTCAGTCAAGAAATGTTTCCTGATGTCCAATCTGACCCTCCCCTGATGCAACTTGAGGCCACTTCCTCTCATCCTATCTTCAGCTGACACTTGGGAGAAGAGACCAACACCCTCCTCCCTACAACCTCCTCTCAGGCAGTTGTAGACAGTGGTAAGGTCTCCCCTCAGCCTCCTTTTCTCCAGACTAAACAACCCCAGTTCCCTCAGCTGCCTCTCATAACACTTGTCCTCCAACCCCTTCCCCAGCTCTCTTCCCTTCTCTGGACATGCTCCAGCCCCTCAATGTCCCAGTTCATTTCACCACCAATTGGAAGGTTGAAATACAGCATTTAAGCCTGATGTGCAAATAGATCGATTTCCCATCTCACCAAGGTAACGGAGCCCAGTGTGCTGAGGCTGTTTTACACCTCAGCTCTCCAGCATCAGCCTTCAAATTCAGGAGATGACCAGATAATCACTGCACAAATCCCAGGCAGCACCCTTCCCCGCACCCCATGGCTGCTTTCCCACTGCCTGCCCAGCGGGGGATCACAGAATGGTTTGGGTTGGAAGGGACCTTAAAGCCCATCCAGTTCCAACCCCTCTGCCATGGGCAGGGACACCTCCCACTGGATCAGGGGGATCAAAGCCCCATCCAACCCGACCTTCAACCCCTCCAGGGATGGGGCAGACAACTCCTCCCTGGGAAATCTGTGCCAGGGCCTCACTAATGAAGAATTTCTTCCTCATGTCTAATCTAAATCTTCCCCCTTCCAATTTAAAGCCATTCCTCCTTATCCTGTCATTCCTGGCCCTTGGAAAAAGCCCCTCCCCAGCTTTCCTGGAGCCCCTTTAGGTACTGGGAGGCTGCTCTGAGGTCTCCCCAGAGCCTTCTCTTCTCCAGGCTGAACAACCCCAACTCTCTCAGTCTGTCCTCATAGCAGAGGGGTTCCTGCCCTTGGATCATCTTCATGGCCTCCTCTGGACCTGTTTCAATAGTTCCATATCCTTCTTATGTTTGGGATTCCAGAACTGGACAGAGGACTCCAGGTGGGGTCTCATGAGAGTAGAGTAGAGGAGAATCACCTCCTTTGACCTGCTGGTGCCTTGGATTCTCCTGTCCCCTCCCTGTATTTTGCTTGCCTTGTTGGTGGCATTTTGTTTCGGCAAGCTCAGGACAAGCCAGTGGGATGCTGGCTCGGCGTGGCTGGATCATACGGGAGCTGCTATGGCCCTGCCATAGTGCAGCTGAACCACAAAACTATTAAATAAAATAATATTAAACCAGCTGAATAAATAAAAGATTTGACTTTTATTTAAAATAAAATGCATTTGTACATAGTCTTGAAACCAGAGACTACAGGAACGCAAACACTGGTTACTCCTCGGCGTAGGTGGGGCAGGAGATGACTCCCCATTAGCTGCTCTGGCTTAACAAATGGGGACATCCTGGCCCCAGGCATCAGGTACTGAGGGTGCTGAGGCACAGCTCTGAAATCCTACTTAACGTAGATAAAAATTTACTGGACTGAAATGGGGGTATTTTGTGTTTCTTGGTTATTCCCCTTACCCCTTCCAGGCACACTGTAGTTAATGCTGCTACACCAGATCTACGCGATATTCTAGCTGGATTGTGACACTAGTTAAAAAAACTGTACAATATTATAAAATTTGTGGGGTTTTTTTTACATTAGTTACACAAACTGTACTTCATAGACCTTTACTTCATATCATAATGAAAAAAGTTTGCATATCATAGGCAGAACAGTGACTATGCTGGTGAATACTAAACGTGTCGTAATACAATACGGTGTAAAAATAAAATAACATTAAAAAAAAAAGACAATATAAATGATTATCAAAAAGGCAAAAGTTAACAAATAAACCCAAGCTGTAACAGACTAACAGGAGGTCGTCTTTGAGGCCACACACAAAGTCATGTCAGGCACCTGAAGCAGTCCTGGTGGATGTAGTGTGAAGGAGGGGGGCAGCTCTACCTACGGGGAGGGCGACTTCCAAACGGGACAAATGTACAGGATAAAAACACAACGGAAAGAAAGAAAACACTCATGCATTAAACATGATAAATAGACTTCATATAGGTTAAGCCCTGGATGGCTTCACAAGAAGATGGCTTAGAGTTCTCGTAGAAAATTGGCTATTTTAAGTCAGTCAAATCTTTTTCCTGATCTCCCCATCGGACTCTGTATCCAGCGGCAGGATCACCCGGCCCAGATATGGTCTTGTTATAGCAAATTAACAGAAGTGCTCATTAGTGCACACAGATTAACTGGTCTGGTAATGCAAAAACTTCCATGATTAAAAAAAAGATACATTTCAAGCTTACTTTATTAAGCAGCATATTTCAAAGGACAGCTTTTTAAAGTTAAATATTAATATGGCCATGGGGTTTCCTCTCGGTGAACAGTACATGGGACTCACACCCACCCGCTGGTCAGTTTGTAGAACATCTCTTCGTCTAAACTCTCGTTCTGATCTTTCGCTCGCGTCGACAAGAAGATGTAGCCACCAATGAACTCGTGCACCACTTTGCAATCCACCTCCGTGCAAATGAAGGACACCCGGACGTCGTCGGCAAACTCCACCGTCACCTAGAAGGGAAAGCCACAGGGCTCAGCCTGGCCGGCGCCTTCCCAAAGGGGCTACACTGACACAAGCTCTTCCTTCTGACAGAACCATAGAAGAATCACTACGGTTGGAAAAGACCCCTCTAAGCTCATCCAGTCCAACCCCACCGTGCCTGCTGAACCATGTCCCCAGAAGCCATGTCTACACGTTTTTTTGAACACCTCCAGGGATGGAGACTCCACAATTGCCCTGGGGAGCCTCGGCCAGTGCTTGTCAACTCTTTTAGTGAAGTAACATTGTGTAATATCCAGCCTAAACTGGCACAACTTAGGCCATTTCCTCTCATCCTCTCACTTGTCACCTGGGAGAAGAGACCAACACCCACCCCACCACAACCTCCTCTCCTGGATAAACTGGTAGCCCATGGCTTGGACAGGTGCACTCTCAGCTGGGTTAAGAACTGGCTGGATGGCCGGGCCCAGAGAGTGCTGGTGAACGGGGCTGCGTCCAGCTGGCGGCCGGTCACCAGTGGTGTCCCTCAGGGATCAGTGCTGGGTCCAGTTCTGTTTAACATCATCAATGATTTAGATGAGGGGATTGAGTCCATCATGAGTAAGTTTGCGGATGACACCAAGTTGGGAGGGAGTGTCGACCTGCCGGAAGACAGGAGGGCTCTGCAGAGGGACCTTGATAGGCTGGAGAGATGGGCTGAGTCCAACAGGATGAAGTTCAACAAGGCCAAGTGCCGGGTCCTGCACTTTGGCCACAACAACCCCATGCAGCGCTACAGGCTGGGGACAGAGTGGCTGGAGAGCAGTCAGGTGGAAAGGGATCTGGGGGTGCTGATTGACAGGAGGCTAAACATGAGCCAGCAGTGTGCCCAGGTGACCAAGAAGGCCAATGGTATCATGGCCTGTATCAGGAATAGTGTGGCCAGCAGGACGAGGGAAGTGATCCTTCCCCTGTACTCGGCGTTGGTGAGGCCACACCTTGAGTCTTGTGTTCAGTTCTGGGCCCCTCAGTTCAAGAAAGATATTGAGGGGCTGGAGAGGGTCCAGAGAAGAGCAACAAAACTGGTGAAGGGACTTGAGCACAAGTCCTGTGAAGAGAGGCTGAGGGAGCTGGGGTTGTTTGGCCTGGAGAAGAGGAGGCTCAGGGGTGACCTCGTCACTCTACAACTATCTGAAAGGAGGTTGTAGTCAGGTGGGGGTTGGACTCTCCTCCCAGGCAACCAGCAACAGAACAAGAGGGCACGAGCTTAGACTCTGCCAGGGAAGGTTTAGGCTGGATATCAGAAACAAGCTCTTCACAGAGCGAGTAATCAGGCATTGGAATGGCCCAGAGAGGGGGTGGATTCACCATCCCTGGAGGTTTTTAAAATAAGACTGGATGTGGCACTTAGTGCCATGATCTAGTAATCATGATAGTGTTGGATTAAGGGTTGGACTTGATGATCTTGGAGGTCTCTTCCAACCCAGACAATTCTATGATTCTATGATTCTATTCTATGATTCTCAGGGAGCTGCAGAGAGCGATGACCTTCCCCCTCAGCCTCCTCTTCTCCAGGCTAAACTGCCCCAGGTCCCAGCTGTTTTTTGTTAAACCACATATCTTTTTCTGTTGCCTAAGCAATAAACAGTGATGAAAATGATGATTTGGACCCATATGAGCCCCTTCCAACAGGAGATAGTCGTTGATTCTGTGATTATTGTTAAAATGTTTTGATACAGAAATACCTTTTATTGCTTTCTTAGCTTATTTTTTTAAATTGAATCTTTTCCCTTCCTTCCCTCCTTCCTTTCTTCCTTCCTTCCCTCCCTCTTTCCTTCCTTCCTTTCTTTTACCATTATACATTCTCTTCTGCCCTGACTCACAGATAATTACCCAGCATGTTTGCACCTCTCAGCACTGAGCACATGACGACATCTTCTTCGCTTCAAGAGAAACAACAGACCGGGCACAGACCTGCCAAGGGCTGGAATTCCTTTCCAGATTTCCCCAAGAGTGTGTTCTGGTTTTGTAAGTTGAGTTTTGCCCACAGAAGTGTTTTGTGGGGACTGGGGGAGCTCATTTCGGAGTGACTGTATAAACCATCCATTTACTGATGCCCCTTCTTTTTTTGTTTCCCCATCACTGACAGTTCTGTGGGAAGGAGGGAGATTCCCAGCGGGATAACTGAGCTGAATAATTGGGATATCGGGGCTTGCAACTGGGTCAAAACAAAGACACTGAGGCAGAGGGGAAGCTGAATGATTTCACCAGCAACTCTTAATGAGCCGCAAACCACAGAAGGGCCCTCACACATCCCTGGTGATTTTCATCCGGTGGTGTGCTGGAAAGGAGCACAAAAAAAGTTGTGCAGCCAAACGTAATGGTGGGGTAAAAGCCCATCCTGGAGCCCAGCAAAGGGTCTGCTGCTGCTTTTCATCAGTTACACAAAAGTCAGAGCTGTACTGCAAATAAAATGAATTTTAGTATGGGTAAATCTCAGGACCTTTGCTACTGGTCAGGATCAAGCCTGAGTGTCAGTTCTGAAGTTTAATTTTATTTAGTTGCCTTTGTAAGTTCAGAGACTGGAGAAAATAATTAGCATTAAGTGTGTAACTGGCTGCATTAAAGATTTGTTATTTCTCTTCTTTTTAAGGGTCAGACTCAACTCCACCAGCCCTTAGGACAAGCTGCACTGGATCCCAAAGACAGGGGAAGAGGGGACAGGAAATACTATATAGAATCATAGAAACATTAAGGTTGGAAAAGACCTCTAAGCTCATCCAGTCCAACCGTCAGCCCAACCCCACCAGGTCAACTAAACCATGTCCTGAAGTGCCAGATCTACACGTTCTTTGAACCCCTCCAGGGATGGAGACACCACCACTGCCCTGGGTGGCCTCTGCTGGGGCTTCACCACTCTGTCAATAAAGAAACTTTTCCTAATATCCTATCTGAAGCTCCTCTGGTGCAATGTGAGGCCGTTTCCTCTTGTATTACAATGATGCCGCTGGATGGGACGCGCTTCAGCAATCAGTGATGGGAAAACCTGACTTTCTTGGAAAGTCAACTCAAAACCCCCTGAGCACAGTGTCTGTCTCACAAACAGCCAAGGTGTAAAACACCTGCTCACCATTTTAATCTCCCAGTTCACGTTCCACTGCTTCATGTTACTGAACCGCCAGGTTTTGACGGCGTCGCCCGTGCTCGCATCCATCCGTATCAGCCGATTGTAGGCAATGCCAATCAGCTCCTCCTTCTTGCCCCCCTGGAACCTGCAATACAGGATTAATAATTGGAGACTAATGCTTTTAATTCCAGTTCCAGTGCAGCCTCCCCAGCTAAGGATTTAATGTACCCCACGCATTTACTCATGGACTTCCTCCTGTTCTGCCCGGCAGACCCACCGACCTTGCAATGAAATGCGTGATGCCGAACTCCGGCAGCGACTGCCAGGCTTGAATAAAGCGCATCTTTGCCTCAATGAGACTCATCTGAGCGACGTTCTGGTGGGCTTCCAGGATTCGTGCCGTGATCTGCAGGTGGTGAGACAACACCAGCTTTAGGGGAGGGGCTTCGTTAGCGCCGTCTCGACCGACACGCGGACGTTCGGGAGCCAGCGCGGTTCCGATCGACGCAGATAACCGATAATTTCTACCCTGAGGTCTTATTTCAGCTACGACTGCTCAGAGCCTGCGAGCTGATAAATGTGGAGCTGCTTTTGCTTCGTGCCTCCAGACATATAAAAGCAAATATAGATCTGAGCTGTCTGGAGGCAAAGAGCCGCTCCGGCTCATTTAGTTTAAGACACAGGATGTGAGCAAACAGCGGGGCAGATTTCTGGTGTAGGGTTTCCAGTTTCACAGCATAAATCACTGGGGACCATTATAAAAAGCAAACAGGGCCCGCGTTTCTCAGGGAGGGTGTAGGTTTTGTTAGTCTTTTCATTGCTGCTTTCTAAACCAAAGGGGTTCTAAACTATTTTATCTTACATTTATCTTAATTTCGTTGTTGCTGTCACTTACCAAGTCTCTTACATAGCCTGGCTGCAGATGGCAAGGCGAAAAAAAAACCAAGAAAAGGAGGCAGAAAGAAAAAAAAAAGCAATCAGAAATATGGCAACAAAGCAAAGAAAAAGTGTAAATTAACTGCAAACCAAAAGTTCAAGCAAAAAAAAACCAGCATGCACAATTTCTTAGGCAGAAAAGCAGCCAAGGTGAACGTCAGGGGACAAGCGAGCGGAGGTTTGTCCCTTGTGCTGGCCCTGCCTGAGCACTGGTGTGGTCATGGATGGCTGGCATTGTGCAGAGATGGTTTGATCCTGAGCTGGTTTTGGTCCTGCTGGTGGATGAAGGGGTCTCCAGCTCAGAGGAGAATCCATGTCCTCATGCTCCTCTCCGTGCCTCTGTGCAAACTCCAGACTATTTATTCAGTACGAAGCTCAGTAGCTCACCTTGAGCTGTTACCTCAATAGCTCCTTCTATTTGAGATATGCAGAGAAATAATGGGGACGCTGCTTGGGGTAAACAAGTGGCTGGAGGACAACATCATCTGGAGCACTCAGGGCTACGGAGGGATCATAGAATCATCTGGTTGGAAAAGATCTCCGAGATCACTGAGTCCAGCCATACCTGTTCCCTTACTAAACCATGTCCCTCTGAAACTCACCTACCTATCTTTTAAACATCTCCCTGGGCAGCCTCTGCCAGTGCTGGAGAACCATTTCAGTCAAGAAAGTTTTCCTCATGTTTAATCTGAACATCCCCTGGTGCAACTTGCAGATGATGCGCTGCCTTTGCAAGGCAGTTGCATGCCACTCCGACACCGAACCCCGGCAAGGCACCCGAGAGCTGTGAACACGTTTATTTTGGGGTTTGGGCTTTTCTTTTTTTGGATTTGGTGTTTCCCAAACCCAACCATGCACTGCTGCAACAGCACGTGGGGACAAACACCACCCGAGTGGCTCCTGGCCTGGTGTGGGACCAAGTGCCTCTATAAATCCTCCGAAAGGCCCACTGCCAATTCCCATTTCAGCACCATTTGTGAGCTGTGAGACCTCCTCCTCCTTCTCCCTACCCCGACCTTCTCCTCCTCCCTACCCCGACCTCCTCCTCCTCATCCCGACCTCCTCCTCCTCACCCTGTGCTGGGGCACACAGGGACCTTCGTGGTCGAATTCCTTGCATTCCCACAGCCTCGATCCCTCCCAGCTGTGTGTGCTGCCAGCAAAGAGCTGCAATATCTACCTCTGGCTAGAAAGGAAAAGCCTAAATCTGTTCTTTAGCCAATGTCTGTAAGGGATCTGTGGATTGCATCGTGGCTGCTGGCCTGGCATGGAGCAGGACAAGGGCTCCTGTCCACCCTCTCAGTTCGATGGAGGTTATTTTAATGATGATACCTGCATGGTAAGCAAGTTCTGCAAGCTAATATTTTTCCAGGTGCCTCCATTTTTAGCAAGTTCAAGCCTAGAAGGTATTATATATGTTAAAATGGTATATTTATGCAGCCTCTCCTCCATCCAAGTGGATATAAAGGCTTATTCAGAGGAATAATAAAGACTATATAAGTCCACTGCCAGGAAATCGTCACGCTGTGCCAATAAAAAGTTATATTTTTCCTGCTTCTATGACTTGCAGCCTTCTTCTGGGTTCTGAGAAATCCTATCTAGCCACAGCCAGCTAGAAGCACGCAGGCTGCAGAGCTGCAGCTGAACTATTAAGTCACCAAAAGGCCACAGAGCAATGCCTTCCTTATTTTTCCTTCTGTCCTGACATATAACGTCTTTCAGAAAGTCATGCATTTATTTCCAGTGCAGAACAGTTCAGCCCTGTCATGCACGGATCAAACGTAGCGTGGAGTTCAAGCACGAGTCACAGCAACTCAAACTGAAGCAATGTTCCAAGGAATTGGTATTTGGAAGTAGTGGAAAAGCAAAGACAGAAAATATGCAAACCGCATCACAGCCAAGTCTGGATAAAGCACTGCAAGCAACCGCAACTCCGCTGATCCTGAGGATTCCTGCACACTCTGTGCAAGGGAAGGGGGTTTAATCCCAGCACCGGGGACTGATTTTGTCTCATTGCTGCTACATCTTGCCCATCCTTTGCTGCACTGTCGCTTGATGCTGGATCGAAACCATTTCAGTCTGCATTTCATTTTAGTAACTGTGTGCATCTGATTAAGTGACAGCATCCCAAAGACGTGGTGTTAAACGCCAGCTACTCCCAAAACGGGTGCACAGTCAGCCCGGTCCACTCCAACACCACCACCACCACCAACACCGCGCCGGGAGAACGGGCCAGCACCTACCTGCTTGTTCTTGTACTTTTTCAGGTAGCGAGGAGAAACCAGACACTCGGGATTGATGTCGGTGGTGATTTGTTCTGGGATCAGCTGCGGGTCAGGGTTCAAATGCTGCATTTTCAGGAAGGAGAGGATGTTCTGCACTTCCATGCCGTAGGAGCTGTCGGCCATCGTCTTGCCCTTGGAGGCCAGGCGGCAGGCGGCCATCCAGCTGGCGTACTGTGTCTCCTGCCCCCCCAAAACAGAGACACAGACACACCTGAGTGCATTTTCTTATGACTTTTAGTTAACACCAGCTACCTGGAACATCTGAGCATGAGCTGATGGTGGCCTAAGGGTGAAGAGATGGCTGGCACGAGTGATAAACTTACATTATCGCAGCGAAGCCAGATTTCATTCATTCCCTCCGCCACTGGAATCAGAAGTTTGATGTTAAACTTCTGACCGGAGATGTTCACATCAGGGGTAACTTCACATCCTGCAACGAGGAAACTGGTGTTTAATAAGTACCCTTTAAAAAGGGGGAAAAAAAAAACCAAAAAGGAGAAGAAAAAGCAAAGCACTCCAACCAAAGGGTGTCCAAGAGCATCCCAGTGGCACAGAAGTTTCGCACCACATCTCCAATGGGATGAACACTCTACACAGCAGGGACAAAAAACAGTGTCAGGTGTCTCTTTATCCAAGTGACAAGAAAAAAGCAAAGACCTGATCTGGAAGCAATGAAGCCAAAGCTAATGTGTGCCTGCAGGATTCATCTGATAGATCCTGCCTGGCCTCCTGAATGGCCCTGATGGCTGGTGAATACTCCACGACCCTGAAATATTCATGAAAGGGTAGGATAAGGTGGCTGGCTGGGTGCTGACTCTCACCCTGAAAGCCCTAGACATTATTCCAGTTGGGTGCATTGCTGCTGCAGTCAGTGATGAGGTGTGAACATCCCTCTTTTGGTGTCTGGAAGGGACTGTGAGTGGTTGTATAAACACCAGGGGGTGATGAACTGAATCAGCCCAGCCAGCCCGAGCGCAGCTTCAACGCCACCTCTGAGATTTTTTAAAAGTGCTGTCACAGCAGATATGTCAAAAGCTCCCAAAAAAGGTCCTGCGGGCCAGGCTTCGCTCTGAACGCAGCCTGAGGTCACTTGGCATCACATCTGCTCCTGCTTCCACAGGGAAAAAAAACAAGCTCTCTGCAGTCTGGTGGCTCCTGGAGAAGGAATGTTTAACCTGACATAAGAAAGGCCAACAGCTGTAGGAATTAAAATCTCGTGTGGAAGGCTTGCAAGGGAACGCCTGAGCGAGGCTGCTCAGAACCAGCACCATGGAGAGGAGGAAAACACATTAAAGACAGTGGAGAAAGAGCATGGTCTGTTCTCTCCAGCTCAAACTTAATCTCTGCCGTTGGAATTCAATTCTTTTGGATAGCCACCAATAAAAAGGACAGCTGGTTGTCTCCCTGTGGCACTGGGGAGCTGGTGGCCTTGGGATCACTGGCATCACATCCTCACCTTCTAGAAGTCTAAGCACATGCCATGCTACCAAACCCAGTTACCCTCACTCCTTTAAATATATTTATCCAACCCTAGGAGGGCGTGCCAATGAGACAATCATAGAATCAGAAAGGTTGGAAAAGACCTCTAAGATCATCCAGTCCAACTGTCAGCCCATCACCACCGTGCCTGCTAAACCACGTGCAGAAGTGCCACGGCCACGTTTTGTGAATTCCTCCAGGGATGGAGACTGCACCACCTCCCTGGGCAGCCTCTGCCTGGGTTTCACCACTGTTTTGGTAAAGAAATGTTTCCTAATATCCAATCTAACCCCCCCCCCCCCAGTACAACTTGAGACCAGCACCCACTTCACCACAACCTCCTTTCAGGGAGCTGTGGAGAGCAATGAGGTCTTCCCTCGGTCTCCTCTTCTCCAGGCTAAACAGCCCCAGGTCCCTCAGCCATTCCCAGAACCCCTGTTCTCCAGCCCCTTCCTCAGCTCCGTTCCCCTTCTCTGGACGCGCTCCAGCCCCTCAATGTCTTTCTCTTACCTCTCAGGTTCATCTGGTGTGCAGGAGTCCCATTGGATTCCTCTTTGCTTTTATAGCAGGAGATGGAGGTATCTTTGAAGGTGCACCAATACGGTTTGTAGCCTTTCAACGTCAGCTTCTTGGGTCTGCCAGACAGATGGAGGGACATCACATTCAGTTTAAGCTCCTAAACCAAGGTGCTATGCTGGGAAACTCATTTCCTCCTAGAAAACCAGGGGTCAGCAGCCTGGGGGATGCCCACTCTCCGGATAGTCCTTGCCTGGGAGCTCAGCCACCACTCACCATCCCTTCATTACCATTTTGGGTCAAGAAATCAAGCTGCAAGTTCTTCAGCCCCATGGAGGTCTTGTTAACTTGGGGAAAGGTAGGAGAGGTGGAAAACTTTATCAGAAAACCAGCTTTGTCCATGACCTGCTGCAAAATCTGCCTCTTCACCTCCCATGTTAAACTGGAACAACTCTGCTCAAGCTCTGGAAGGAAGTGGTACATCTAAAAGCCTTGGGGATTCCTAAGCATGACTTCCTTCAAGTCAAGTTCAGCTTCCTATGGAAAACATGGATCCTGCCTGACGCTGCAGAAGCAGCGATGGTCCTGCAAGCCCTCAGCAAAGGGAAGCACCACCTGGCATGGTGGTACCTTTATCCTGTTCATCCCGCCATGAGCCCAGGATCTTCGTGGAGCTGCTCAATCCCCTTGATTTCTAAACCTCACTCCCAGGCTGTATCTGCAGTTCCTCACTGCAATGCATTTCTCACATCCCCAGCCCAGAAACAGCTGCTCAGCCCTTGCCTGCAGGGATCAAACATGAGATGGCCCCAACTGCTGGTCCTCGGAGTTCTTGTATTGTCATTTCCAAGCCAAAGCGTGCCAGGAGCTGCTGGGGTTGGGTGGGTTGGGGTTGGACATCCTACACATGCAGGTTTTTCCATCCTTCACTTTGCCTCCTTCTCTAAAGATGTTTTAATACTTTTTTACTGTCTTGAGGTTTATTTTGGGGGGGAATCCTTTAAATTGCAGGCAGGGCATTTTGGCCGACATGGGCAGTAACCAGCTGGCAGGAGAGAGGGAAACATCCTGAGTCTCTGCAACAACACCAGGCACATGCAGAGACATAGATACAGGACATCTATGAGGTACACCAGGGATATATATTGCAGCTGCACAGAATCATGGAATGGTTTGGTTGGAAGGGACCTCAAAGTCCATCCAGAGACACCTCCCACTGGATCAGGGGGCTCAGAGCCCCATCCAACCTGGCCTTGAACACCTCCAGGGATGGGGCAGCCACCACTTCCCTGGGCAACCTGTGTCAAGGCCTCCCCACCCTCACAGGAAAATATTTCTCCCTAAGATCTCCTCTCAATCTCCCCTCTTGCAGCTGAAAACCGCTCCCCCTCATCCTATCCCTTCATTCCCTGATCAAGAGCCCCTCCCCAGCTTTCCTGGAGCCCCTTTCAGTCTCCCTGGAGCCCTCTCTTCAGACTGAACAATCTCTCAGCTTCTACCCAGTAAACTGTGACAAGAGGCACATCCAAAGTTGGGCCAGCTCCTAACATTCCATCATTTACGCTGGGTTTCTGGCAGTAAAATACCACCTGGCTCTCATTTTTTAGGAGCAAATGGCAATTCTGTGCATCCCCATTGCAGCAGGACCACCTCAAATCCCAACCCTGGGGTTTGGGGCTGCAGTGGGTGAGGGGGGGAAACTGGCAGCCCCTCACTTCTCCATCTCCTGCCCCACCAACTGGTGCTCCAATTTGCAAGCAATTAGCTCTCTGAATTGTGCCTAATTTTACTGGCAAATAAGCACATCAAAGGCAAAAACATGTTTTTTGTTTGTTTGTTTGTTTGTTCAGGAGAGGAAAAAAACCACCCTCTCAGATGCTGGGCACAGCCCACAGCCCTGAAAATTTGCCCAATTAAGACCAACCACAGACGGACATGGAGACCTCAGTAATTCGCCTCCGGAGAGGGAGAAAGAGTTTTTCAGAAGAGAAGTGGCAGGTTCAGGCTCCAGAACTGAACAATTAATGAAATAAAGGCTTGTTCCAGAGCTATTTTGCTGCTGATAGCTTTTCTTCTATATCCTATAGCTGTGAAATCTCATCATTATTTCCAGTTTCCAGAACTTTCACTGTAACCCTCGCCGCAGCAGGCAATAAACTGCCAAAGACGGTTGCGGCTGCCAAAATGTTGCTCAAAGTCCAGACGCTGCCGTTCCCGGTTTCCATGCACCACCATCCAAGTGAAAGCAAAATAAAAGAACCCTAAATCCCAAGTGAGTTGGAAGTGGAGCAGAGTCAGCTTAACCTGCTCCTTTTGGCAAGCAGAGGGTGGACAGATCAGGATCCTGGCTGTTCATAATTCCTCCTGCAAACCAGGAGAAGTATTCAAGCAAGGTTTTTAAGTTTCATTCCTAATTTTAGGATGGCTTGATTATCTCCTGGGCATTAATTGTGTTAATTGAGAACTATTCCAGCACATGCTATGGGATGCAGCAAGTTCTCCGGGAGGGATGCGTACCTGCAGGGGTGGTGGGAATGGGAAAACACTCTGGGTTCTGTATTTAAGAACTGATGAATATGGAATATTTTGAATACTGTGAAATACTTTATGGGATAAAGAAGTAAATGTGTTAACAGCAAGAGAGTGTAGACACCCTGAGCTGTGGTATTACACAGTGATTGCTCGAGATAACACAGCACAGCAAGAGTTTGATGCCAGGATATTAAAAAAAATGGATATTAGGTGGTAGGACTGTTAATTATTCATAACCATTACCAGTTTCACAAGCAGCTCCTCCCATCAGCACTTACTTGAAGACTTTAATGTAGTCAGCGAGCTCTGGGATGGAAGTGATGTCACCCTGAAAAAAGAAAGGTTATCAGGAGGGTCTGGGAGGGAAGGGATCCTCGCAGCGGGGGCAGCTTGACCGGTCAACACTGGGGACTCGGGGCTGATGAAAGTAATCCTGAGAAAGCCCCATCTGCTTCACAGGAGAAGCAAGCAGAGAAAAATCTACAGCGCAGAAGAGCTGTTTGGAAACCAGAGGACAAGGTTTTGTCTTTGCTTGAGGAATTCCTGCTGCTGCCGGAGCCAATTCCCACCCGTGAGGTCACCGGCGGTCACTCTGCCTCATGTTTGCACCGGGATTTTTCTCCTCCCTTCGTACTTCCTTATGCTCCCAACAAAAGGAAAAGACCCTCCTCTGCAGCTCCACAAGGCTTTCTGACAATCTAGAAAGGTTTTTTCCTCCCCCAGCTTTTTTAATATTGAGTTTATCTTCACATTTTGAATGAGTAAAATCACACTGGGTGGCACTTTTGATTCCCACAAGCTCAATCTAAGGAGTTTTTGAAGGACAGAAAAAGTAAAGACTACTCCAACTGCTTCCAGTAGCAAGACAGTTTACTTTCTCTCTGCAATGTTTATAGATACCACAGGGAAAAAATGCAGAATCTAAACAAACAATCCAGTAATTGCCCATTATCCATATTCAATTACTCGAATGCATCTGGAAATGGCCACTGCCAGCAACCCCTGTGGAAAGGGATGGAGTTTTTTTGATGAATCATTGTCGTCGTTATCCCTGTCTGGCAGGGACTGGTCCTTAGCACTGTGCTTTAAATCTGGTTTTGCAAGGGGATCATGAAAGATCCCCTGGTGATACAAACGTGTCATTATTTCTGTCGCAGCGCTGCTCTCCCTGCGGCGACTGCTTAATGTTGTAAACCTCTGCCGTTATTAAAGGTATCAAAGCAGGCTAAGTATGGTTAACTTCAAAAAGACACTTTGCAAAGACTTAAAAAAAATTATATGAAGCATAAGACTGGAAAATTTCAGGGATTTTAGGGTTTGGAAGAACTTAAAGTGAGACTCAGAGATGGTATAAATGCCAAGTCTGAGCAGACCGACTCCTTCTTCTGCAGTTTGGTTTTCGGGCTTTACAGTTTCAAAGGTGGAAATCCAGTGTTAAAGCAGCCTATCTGAAAAAAAATCAAATAATGTGAAATGTAGCCCACTCCAGGCTAAAACCCAGTCTAATAAAAATCAGGTTTCATCAGCATAAGTTATTTCTGAAGATGGTGACAGCTGTTTTAGGCGTTGTCAACCTTTGCTATGAATTAGAAACAGTGGAAGGGAAACCTCAGCGTGAAGAATTCAGTGTTTCGGAAAGTCTGTAGTGAGAACAGGAACTAAATTAATTTTATCTGAGTTTTTCATTATTTCATGGAGAAGGTGGCTTGGTGCAGGGGGTCCTACGGTGCAGGAAAAATGCGTTATTGCGCTTGACTCTGCGACAACGCAGAGTGGGCTGGGCTGGGCTCTCCCTGCTAAATTAGCTGCAACCAGCCCCAAAAGAGAGGTTTTTATGCTGCATCCTGGCTTAGATTAGAGCTACTGGACACTGCCTAGAGCCCCCTCCCACCAGAACAACCCCTTGGTATTTTAAAATATATTATTTAGAAGAAAATACTACTGGGGTCAGTGTTCTGCATTGCTCCACTGGGCTGTGGGCATCTTTCTCATAGGGAAAAAAGGGAGAGGAAGGAAATAAAAAGATTGGATGCCTGGAATAATCCCCAGCTTGGGATGAAGGGAAGCACAAGCCACGCTGTCACTGTGTACCTGCAACCCTTACCAGGATCGTCGACGTTTTGCCCCCCTCCAAAGTAATTTCCAGATCTGAGAGTGCAGCGTCCACCTCATCCACCTCCTTGTCGCTGTTGTTCAGGTGGTTTTCCGAGGACATGATGGACAGCTTGTTGATGTGGTACTGAAAGGCAAGGCACAGCATTTCAGCAGGATGCTCCTGTGATCTGTCAGATGCTGCAGGGTTGTCATGACACAACCACTGTGCTTGGGAAGCGGAGAGGAAGGAGGAGAGCCCGGCAAGCGCTGAGACCCGAGCACAGTCAAGCCAGGAATGGCCAGCTTCGCTGTTTTCCATCTAAGGAGTCAGTGGTACAAACCCTGAAGGACCCCTCTGGAGCCCACCCAGCAAAGCTACTCTTTCCACAGCATCACAGACTGGTTGAGGCTGGAAGGGATCTCTGGAGGTCACCTGGTCCCGTTCCCTGCTCCAGCAGGGTCACCTACAGATGTTGCCCCAGACCACATCCAGTTGGATTTTGAGTATCTCCCAGGATGGAGACTCCACAACCTCTCTGTGCAACCTGTGCCAGTGCTTGGTCACCCTCATAGTAAAAAAGTGTTTCCTGGTTTTCAGAGGGACCCTCCTGTGCTTCAGTTTGTGCTCATTGTCTCTGGTCCTGTCACTGGGCAGCACTGAGGAGAGCCCAGCACCATCTCCTTTACAGCCTCCCATCAGGTGGTCACTTCTATTAACAAGATCCCCCTGAGCTTCCTCTTCTCCAGGCTGAACAGTCCCAGCTCCTTCAGTTTTTCCTCCAAGGAGAAATGCTCCAGGACCTTCCTCACTCCGCTGGACTCTCTCCAGCATCTCCATGTCTTTCTTGCACTGAGGAGCCCAAAACTGGACCCAGTACTGCAGGTGTGGCTTTACCAGTGCTGAGCAGAGAGGAATGTCCACCTCCCTCGACCTGCTGGCTGTGCTTTGCCCAGTGTAGCCCAGGACACCATTCACCTTCCTTGCCCCAAGGGCACGTTGCTGGTTCACGTTCAACCTGGTGTCCACCAGCAAACCCATGTTCTGTTCTGCCAAGCTGCATCCTTGTGGGGTGGCCCCCAGAATACGCTGGTGCCTGGGGTTGTTTCTCTCCAGGAGAAGGAGTTTGCCCTTCCCCTTGTTGAACTCAAAAACAACGAAGGACTTTGCCCTTCTCCTTGTTGAACTTCATGAGGTTCCTCTCGACCCATTTCTCCAGCCTGCCGAGGTCCCTCTGGATGGCAGCGTGACCCTTTGGTGTATCAGCCACCCTTTCCAGTTCAGGATGAAGCACTGTATCTGTTTCTACTCCAGAAAACCAAAACATCCATAAAATCTCTCCCAAAGGACCATGCCCAGCCCACTCTGGACTGCTCGGAGAGGTAAAATGAGCCTTTATAGTCCTGTTTTCACTTTCTGTTTTCCTAGGAGAGGCCCCAGGAGCAGAGAGCCCTGGTCCTGATGAGGACATTCCTGCATCCTACAGTGATGAGGTGTGCCAGACCACACATAGTAAATGGCCTGCCATCCCTCTTATAGAAGTCAATAGCAGGTGTAGTATTTATGCCAAATCATGCCGAGTATTTCATAAAACAGACAAATAAATAGTTCTGGGAAACCCACAGATTACCACCAGCTGTCTGGGGAGCAGCGTGCCAGAAAGGCACAGTTCAGTAACCCAGTGTACTTACTGGAGGATTTTTACAAGGGCAAAACTAATAGTTAAGATAGACATAAACATGTTTGGTAAAAGAAGGTCAAGCTTCTTTTCATGAGAAGTAATCAGCAGCAAATATTTAAATTACCTAACAAGCTCAAGTGAGGATTAGGAGACGGGAAATGATCCAGCTTCTACCAGCATGAGAAGTCTAATCTCCCACCGAAGACAAGGTGAGGCTTAAAACACCGGTTACAGCAGCTCTCATTTATCATATTAATCAATGTTCATCAATAGAGAAGACTGTAATGCTACAAATTCAACTTTAACCAAAATCCCCCTCTACTCTGCTTTTGTGAGACCCCACCTGGAGTCCTGTGTCCTATTCTGGAGTCTTCAGCACAGGAAGGATATGGATTTGTTGGAATATGTCCAGAGGAGGCCACAAAGATAACACGAGGGCTGGAGCACCTCCCATATGAGGACAGGCTGAGAGAGTTGGGGTTGTTCAGCCTGGAGAAGAGAAGACTCCAGGGAGACCTTAGAGCAGCCTCCCAGGACTGAAAGGGGCTCCAGGAAAGCTGGGGAGGGGCTTTTTATGAGGGCAGGATGAGGGGGAATGGCTTTAAATTGGAAGGGGGAAGACTTAGATAAGACATTAGGAAGAAACTATTCATGATGAGGGTGGGGAGGCCCTGGCCCAGGTTGCCCAGAGAAGTGGTGGCTGCCCCATCCCTGGAGGTGTTCAAGACCGGGTTGGATGGGGCCTTGAACCCCCTGATCCAGTGGGAGGTGTCCCTGCTCATGGCAGGGGGATTGGAACTGGATGGGCTTTGAGGTCCCTTCCAACCAAACCATTTTATGATTCTATGAGAAGTGTAAGCTCCTTGGGCTGTCTCCTACCTGCAGTGCTGCAAACATCATCATTTCTTCCTCCGTGCACTCGATCTCCTCCAGCAGAATGGCCCATTTGGACTGCTCATACAGCTGGTTGATCCTGATCGCGTCGTACTACGGCACAACACAAAAACATGCACTGTTTGTCAAAGGTACAAGCACAGCTCAAGACAAACCACTTCACCTTTTATTTCAATGCAACACTTCAATCCTGGACTGAGAAGTTTCTGCCACCAAAGCAGACTGGCTCTAAGCAACCCTTCAAGCACCTTTAGCAACATCCAACCATTAGCAAACGGCAACATGGGAGAACGCAACCTCCTGTTTGATGCCTACACAACCAATCTTCAAAACACTGGAGGATTTCCCAACACAAAAGCACATCAGAGACAGAAATATCCTTTGCTCAAAGCCTTTGCCTGCAAGATGCAAGTGAAATAAATAGCTCTGTACCTTTGGATTCAGGTCAAAAAAGCTGTAGTACTTGAACCGGAGCAGCAAAGCTTCGTTTTCTTTCACCTCCTGCTCCATAAGCGATCGGGATGAATCCAGCCATCTGTAAATTGCCAATATGAGATAACACACACAAAAAGCTCCAGCGAAGTCGCGGTGACGCTTTCAAGAATGCATTTTAAAACTCCATATTGAAAAAAAGAAAAAAAAAGGAAGAAAGGAGCAGAAAACCAAATCCTGAACTCACCCTTGGTTGATTTTGGCTTTATCCAGCAGCGCCTGTGGCTTGTACATTTTTGCTAAGGACTCTGGGGAGGTGACGGGCTGGCTCACGGCCAGGATGCCCGGGTTCCCCTCCGACAGGGCGCTGTCACCGAACCAGGCTGAGGTGGGTGACAGGGGGCTGCCGTCGTGAGCGTCGTAGGTCGGCGTCATCGTTTTGCTATACAGTCCTGGGCTTGAATATATGTTTCCTACCAGCAAGAGGAATACAAGCTGAGAGTTAACTCATGGCCGAGCCCTGCCTGCTCCCAACCAAGCCAACTCAGACACAAACCCGAAGCCAGCGGATGAAAAACCTTCCCCTTTTTTCTTTTTCCCACAATGGGAAAACACTGCGCTGCTTGTTCTCCCGTGAAAAGCTGCCCCTCTCTGTCAACTCTCTTCTGAGAGCCAAACTGATGGAAAACTCATTCCAGCCCAAATCCATGGGAAAAGGAACAGGTCTCCCACGCTGGGAAACGCCTGCCCTCTGCCTTTCTGCGGCACCTGGGACACTATCGGCCCCCGACTTACCTGGTGCTTAAAGATTTTGGAATCAAAAGTTTTAGAAGAGCAGGAAAATAAACTAAGGGCGCAGTAAAGAGGCCAGAGGCAGAACACAAAAGTCCTACTGAGGTGGAGCTCACCTTTGACGGGGCCGATGTAAAGAATATCGGTGCCTATGGAGAGGGAAAGAAAGGAGGGAAGTGAGAAGGCAAGAGAAAGTCACCGGGAGAGTAGGAAAGGACAGGAGCTGAACTGGAAGATGGCAGAATAGCAGAGGTGAGGTTTAACCATCCCAGTGGAGCGTTTGCAGCAGCACCGGTGGACTCGGCAGGCAAAGCAACCAAAGTGACTCCACAGTTATTTTATTCATGTTACAAGGAACAGCCAGGCACAGAAACATGGCATTTCACGGATGGAAAAGCTTGCTGAGATGGTCAAATAATTTGGTATTAATATGCTGAGCAAGTGGTGCGATTTGGTGCAAAACTGTTCCCGAAGCACACATCACTCCCAGACCTTTTAAAGCTTCACAGCTTGTACCGACTCAAAACAGACAAAAAAACCCCAAACCCTTTTAAAATTACAAATTTGAAGAGAAGAAAGTGGACCCAGCTTGGTATCTCATACCCCAAAATAGCTGAAAGCAAAACAGTCCCTATTCATCACACAGGAACATTGATTTTTATGTTTAGAATATAAAATACAGATTTTCAAAATATGGGAGGTTCAACGACCGTATCCTAATGTCAGTAATTCCACTGTGCAGGTACCTCAGGCAATGAGCTCAGCACCATTTGCTGGGCTTAAATCTGCGTGACAGTACCTAAAAGGACAAACAACGGGCTTTTTTGGGAAAGAGCTGTGGTGTCCTTTTTAAATCAGAGCCTGCTCAGACGTGCCACTCGACGCACCCAAACTCCCCCTCAACGAGCACGGTGAAGGGGTGCGTAGTGGGGTTGAGATGTCAGAAGCAAGCTCTTCTATGCTGCAGCCCTGAAACACCCCCTTGGGCTACCCTCCAGCTCCTCACACCAACGATCCCTCCTCCCTGAGTGACAGAAAGCTGAGCTAGATAGACATCTGGAAAAGGCTAAAATCAAAACAACAGAAAAACCTTTCCAAACTATCATTTCTTGCGATTGGTATCTCGAGGAGCAGCAAGAATGGTTTGAACTGGCAGCATCCAAGAAGTGACAGCCAACATCTTGGCTAGGAAATGAAAAATAACACAGAAACGTGATCACAAACTGCCTGAGAGGATGGAATACATAAGTGACAACCATCAAATAAAACCACCAGGATGCTTTCAATGTTCCTGCTAGTTTTTCTGGTATTCCAGTCTGGATTAATGATCTGGGGGACCAGTAAGCACCGTGGGTACCTGCAATCAAGAGGCATGACCAGCAAAATGGCCAAGGGTTGAAGACAGCCACCTTCAACCTTCACATGTGCAAGAAGGTGGCTGGGGGTGACTTGCCAGGTACCTTATATTTTGGGAGTTGGACTTGATGATCCTTACGGTTCCTTCCAACTTGAGATATTCTAGGATTCTATAATTACAAAAGCCACAGAAATGTGTTCTCCTCATAGACTGTTATGCTGGAGCAGAGCAGTTCAACAAGAACTGCCAGTAAACCACCATCACCATCAATAAACTGCACCCCCAAAGATGCTCTTGCCTCTTCCCCACCTGCCCTTGCAGCGGGCCAGCCTCATGTGGCTCAAGCAGACAGGGCTGAGCATTAACTGGACCAACAAAACCAAACCCCACTTCTTGCCCCAACTCAGGCAGGTTTTCCCATGCACATCCTCCACATTCCTTCATTTGAATGTCTGCTCCAGAGGAGCAAAACTTCCCCTTGGATGTTCTCCTCATCACCTTCTCCAAACGTCTGAAACATCTCAGAAGCTTCCCTTAAAAAAATTGCCAGAGGTAGGCAATGCCATGGAAAGTTCCAGTTGAAATAGCTGTAAGTTTGACCAACTTATAAACAAGTGAATGCAAGCCTTCTAATGGAAAGTGTTGGGCAACCTTCCCTGTGGGTGTATTGACAGCTCTGCCTCCCGTGATTTCAGTGGTTTCACTGCCAGGTACGGGGTGCTCAGCAAATTAATGTTGGGGCAACTCTTAGAAACAGCTGATTCAGGTTACAAACACGACTTCTAACTGACCATGGCAGGTGGCTGCAGTAATTAAACCTGCAGTAAAAGTAACTCCATTCACAAGGAAAGCAAATCCAGCAAGACAGTTCCAAGACCAATAAATAATTCAAATAAAAACCTGTCTTTCACGTACATTTCCCCCAAAGCAGGCCAAGTATTTCCTATTAATCTAACAGAGACACTCTCCACAAACACTGACTTTTGGGAAGGCTAATTCAAGATGAAAATGCCAAATGAAAATTAAAATTGACTGGAGCCTGGCCTGAAGCAGGGAAAACTCCCTGAGCCAGGAGTGGGAAAGGATTAGCTCAGAAGTGCTTTTAAGTAACTGAGAGGAGAAAGAGCGAGACCAGAATAAAAGAAGGATTATTTTTCCCTTGCTACAGACCCGTGCTGATGCTTTGCTGCAGAGCCCGTGGTGCCCATCACTTTGGGATGGCAGCTCCAGGGCATCATTGCTCTCACCTGTGCTCTGCACAGCCAAAACCTTCCTGCTTGCAAGCCCAGAGCCACCAGTGGCATCAACCACACTGCCTCACCTTTACTCGTACTTCAGTTAATTTAAGATCAATTAATCAAAGGTGTGGAAGCCCCATCCCTGGAGGTGTTCAAGGCCAGGCTGGATGGGGCTTTGAGCCCTGATCCAGTGGGAGGTGTCCCTGCCCATGGCAGGGGGGTTGGAACTGGATGGGCTTAAAGGTTCCTTCCTATCCAAACCATTCCATGATTCTATGGTTCTAATACTAATTTACTGAATTCCAAGAGATTTTTTTTAACTAAGCTGCCCTATTCCCTCTCATCACTGGATTTACAACCAAGAGCTGTGGCAGCCAGACACATCACACTCCCCAGCAGCACCCATTGCTGCAGCTTTCTCTCATTTAGGTTAAAGTGCTCCCACTTCATGGATTAAGCTCCTGACATTTGCCTTCAGACACACCTCCAGCAGCTGTGAAGCAGAGCTGAAGAAACTCTCTGCTTGCAAACACCTTCCTGCATCAGTTTGCTGCCTGTGGCAAGCGATGTTACCCCATCAGCAATGTTACTCCACCAGGAATGGAGTTAGAAATTCTCTTCCCAGTGCAGCTCTGTCTCTCTAATTCAAACTGGCAAACAACCCCCAAGCAATAAAAAAGGTGTTTTTTAGCATTACAATCTATACCTGCACCCTTAACACAAGGAAAATTAACACAATTAATAAAATAGTGTTTTTGCTGGGCTATAAATAAAGAGTAAAATGGTGGTACTGCCTAAAACACACCTGGAATTTGACATTAGGAACGATTTTCCATTTAACTCCTTTCTTAATAAGGTAAGAAAACCTTTCAGTAACACAATCTTGAGTGTTAAAGTGGTCACACTTGGTTTCTGGTTTATTTTATAGCGCCTGGCGTTGCTCTGCTCCCCGATATGCGTGACAGCTTCAGGCATGCATCTGTGCGACCGTGACCGAGTGCTGCAGCCCTGGATGATTGGTGGAGTTCATTCAGGGTCTGTTTCTTGTGCAGACCATAAGGTCAGACTGATATAACTGTGCCATTTCCATCCCCCACCTTGATTTATTATCTGCTTGCCTCCTGCAGACACTTTCCCTGCAAGCCCCAGCTCACCAGACCCTGGCGTGATCAGTGGACCCTCCAGCTCGAAGGCGTCGTCTTCACATTGATCATCCAACTTCTTCTTTTTTTTCTTTGAAGGATCTCTGGGTTTCCTCAAAAGGGAGAGCTCTTCTGGATGCCTGATGTCTGGGGAGAGAATGGATGACTTTTACAAAGGGACAAAAGGGGAAGAAAGATAATATTCTTCCTTTAGGAACAACATCCAGCAATGTGCAAGATGATCGTTCAGGTCCTTTTCCACCCCAAACCACTCTATGATTCTATGTGTAACATCTCCCTTGGCTGATTTTCCTGCTTTGAAATAGTTAAAAATCATGTTGAGAATATTTTCCCTGCAAGCCTGTTGGAAACAAGCACCTCTTTGGCTGGAGAGGTAGCAGGGCATTTGGGTAAAATGCAGGATTTCTCAGGTACAGCCACTGGAATGCAAACACGAGCACTGCCAGACCATGTGACAAGAGTCTAGTACCTCATTACCACCATTATCTTAAATAGGAATATGAATATTATATTAATCAGCAGATAAACCCCTATTTAGTCACACAGGTAACAGGCCAGGTGCCCTCCCTTCCACAGGAGCAATCCAAGAGTCAACTTTATTTACATACCAGACCGGAAACTTTAGAGCCTATATTTAAGGCACTCACTTTTTAAAGAGATCTTGGACAAAGTGTTTCCTTTTCACAGCAAAACTCCAGCCTTTCCCAGTTCCCTGCCCAGAACCAGCCTGAGTAATTTTAAAACCACTTTATTTAAAAAGGAAGAGCATCCCAGTGTGTTTGTGGCTTAAGCCATGGGAGTATGGGTGGGCTAATGAAAAAGAGAATTTCAGGGCCATTTGGCCATTTCCCACAAAGGTGGCACTTTGGTTTTGCTTAAGTTGCTTCCAAGCAGGAAGCAGCTTTCTGGGAAAAGAGGAGCCCATCGTTTGTCACACCACTGAAACCCCCAAGGGACTGGAAGGGAGCCAGGAGTCCCTCGCTGGCACGGCAAAAACCAAGAGAGAAGGAACAACAACCTCCACCTCCTCTAAACTGTCCTCAGTCGATATGTGGGAACTGACCTGGAAAAGCATTTACCTGGGCACGAAGCCATCACTGCAATGATGAAAGGCTGCAAAAAAGGTCAGAGCACTCTGAAATGCTGCTTGGTTTGGAAAAAAGGAGACTATGGGTCATGCTTCAGCCTGGAAGGAAGAGTTTTGGAGCTCCGCTCTGTAGCTGGTTGCCCATGTGAAGAAACGTTTTCCTGTGACGGTGGTGAGGCCCTGGCACGGGTTGCCCAGAGAAGCGTTGGTGCCCCCTTCCTGGAGGTGTTCAAGACCAGGCTGGATGGGGCTTTGAGCCCCCTGATCCAGTGGATGATGTCTCTGCCCATGGCAGAGGGGTTGAAACCTGGATGGGATTTAAGGTCCCTTCCGACCCAACCGATTCCATGATTCCATGTTCAAGTCCCTCTGATATTACTGCCTATTTTTTGCATGGAGATGTGCAAAGCTTTGCCTTTGGTGTGCCCTAAGGAAAGCAGCTCCAGTCCCATCCCTGCTGCACATTGACACCAGCAGCTGTAGCTGCAAGGAGGACTGGGAGAAAGAGGAGATGGAACTGCTTGTATTGTATTATTTCCACCACAAAGAATAATGCTGGACAAGACAATAAGTCTTTATTGTAATGAGGAGAAAGAACATCATTTGTACCTCAACACTGCAGGAAGTTTGCTGTCCACTCCCAGGCACAGGATTATAACTAAAATGGGAATTTCAGCCCCAGCCTGTGTCCCCATGGCAGATGTGTCTGTCCTGACCCAGCATCATTCCTTACTGTGAATGAGTGAGGAAACCTCAGGATGAAAGTGAGCTCTGCTCCCACCTCGCCCCATCCAGGGACACACCGTGAGCTGATCAACCAGAAGAGCTTTTCCACGTTTGTCCGGGAATGCTGCCACTATAGAATCACAAAGGTTGAAAAAGACCTCTAAGATCATCCAGTCCAACTGCCAATCCAACACCACCGTGCCTGCTAAAACATGTTGTGAAGTGCCACATCTACACATTCTTTGAATACCTAGAGTTACAAACAGTACATTCCAAAAATTACATATTTTTTAATGATAAATGGATTAAAGCATGGCTTTCCTGACAGCTCACATCCCTAGGCCTTGTTCCACTATCCCCCAAGGGATTTGATTTTAGGTGACTTCCAGGGATGCATCCCACTAGCCCCAGCATTCCTGAATCCAGAGGCTGGGCACTTCTGGATTTAACCATCTCCCATATTCTTGGTCTCCCATCCCAAACCATCAGCTTTAATTTAAGCTTTATTTTTATTTATGTATTTATAGATACTTATTTATATAATATATAAGTTTGCAGATGATACTAAATTGAGTGGGAATGTTGATCTGTCTGAGGGTAGGCAGGCTCTGCAGAGGGATCTGGACAGGCTGGATTGATGGGCTAAGGCCAAGTGCATGAGGTTCAACAAGGCCAAGTACTGGGTCCTGCACATGGGACACAACAACCCGGTTCAGCGCTCCAGGCTTGGAGAGGAATGGCTGGAAAGCTGCCTGGAGTGGAAGGACCTGGGAGTGTTGGTTGACAGTGGCTGAACATGAATCAGGAGTGGCCCAGGTGGCCAAGAAGGTCAACAGCACCTTGGCCTGTATCAGAAACAGTGTGACCAGCAGGAGCAGGGAAGGGATCGTCCCCCCTGGACTTGGGGATGGTGAGTTCCTGGGTTCAGTTTTTGGCCCCTCAGTACAAGAAGGACATTGAGGAGCTGGAGTGCATCCAGAGAAGGGAATGGAGCTGGGGAAGGGTTTAGAGCACAAATGAGGCTGAGGGACCTGGGGTTGTTTAGTCTGGAGAAAAGAAAGCTGAGGGGAGACCTCATCACTGTCTGCAACTGCCTGAAAGGAGGTTGTAGTGAAGTTGGGGTTGGTCTCTTCTCTCTGGTAGCCACTGACAGGACAAGGGGAAATGGCCTCAAGATGCACCAGAGATTTATGCTGAATATTAGGAGGAATTTCTTTACTGAAAGTGTTCTCTGGTGTCTTAGAGGTGTTTAAAAGACGAGTAGATGTTGTACTTGGGGTCGTGGTTTAGTGGTCGACTTAGCAGGGCTGGATTGATGGTTGGACTTGATGATCTTAAAGGTCTTTTCCAATTCTGTGATTCTGTAATATTTATACATTTTATTTATATATATAAGTTTTATTTAAGCTTTAATACTGACTTGTTATTACTAAATACATATTACCATGCTAATCTCTGTCCCAGTATCCACTAACCAACACGTAGTTCGACTGCCCAATTTTTGACCATTTCTAGAAATAAATACCTCGTGTGTGAATGCAGACAGCTATTCCCACTCCCATTTATCACTCCCAGCTTATCTCACGGAGAAAAAATCTGCTGGGACAACTCGGGTGACGTGTGAGGGACAACACGCAGCACAGCCTAAAATGAGGAGTTCCCCTGGTATTTTGCGAGCAAGGTTTATACTCTGGTGTTTATTTATGGTGCATTAGCAACTGATGCAGCCTCGCAGCTGAAACCATTCAGAGAGGCCAAGAGAAGGGCTCTGGGCCAAGCTCGGCTCCTGAAAGCAATCTGTTGGAGACGGCCCAAAGCTTGACCATCTGATTTCAAAGCAACTTTTTATAGTCCCTCAGTTGTTCGTGACGTCCCACTACAAAGGATATGGGCAAGTCTTCGGCAGCTGCTTTGGAACGGCGCCTGGCAAAGGCAGCGGCATCCTTGTGATGCTGGAGCATCCCTGCAGCCAAGCACTTCTCCCAAAGATAAGCTACAAACTTCTGAACACTGGTCCGTGGGACATACCATCGTCTCCAAGATTTTATAAACACAATGAAGCCAACTGAGGACTGCAGGAAAATTAAAGCCTGCCATGCTAAAGGCCAGAGAGCAGAAAACCAGCAAGAGCATGAGGCTGTTCTTACTTCCCACCCAGTCTTGAGAAGCCTGGTCTAGTGGGAGGTGTCCTTGCCCCTGGCAGGGGGGGCGTGGAACTGGATGATCTTTAAGGTCCCTTCCAACCCAAACCATTCTATGATTGTATGACTCCATGAATTCCAGCAGCCTTAATTAAAGTGAGCCTACAGGAAAGCTGGGGAGGGGCTCTTGATCAGGGAGGGAAGCGATAGGATGAAGGAGAATGGTTTAAAGCTGAAAGAGGGGAGATTTAGACAAGATAGTAAGAAGAAATGTTTTGCTGTGAGGGTGGGGAGCCCCTGGCACAGGTTGTCCAGAGAAGTGGTGGCTGCCCCATCCCTGGAGGTGTTCAAGGCCAGGCTGGATGGGGCTTGGAGCCCCCTGATCCGGCGGGAGGTGTCCCTGCCCATGGCACAGGGGTTGGACCTGTGTGGTCCTAAAGGTGAAAAAAAATGTTTGCCACTGCTTATGATTCACAAGTGTACAAAGGGTCTTTTGAACAGAGCTGGGTCTGGCAAACATGGCTAAACAGAGTCTATCCCAGGGTGTACAATGGTACTAGGAGATGGTAGGACTCCAGTTAACTGGAAACCAGCACAAGGAACCACTCCAGACCTTTAGCCCTTGTTCTCTGGACATAAAAGCAAGAGAAAGATCCTGAAAGTATCCAAGTGATGCAAAAGAAAGGAGCCCTTTATCCATGTTTGGGCTTTTTACTAAGCTCCACAGCACCTGGAGGAGTTCAACTGGAAGTTGTTCAACTGGGGCAAAGCATCTCTACAGGGTTTGACTTCAGCCTCAAATTCTCACTTGAAAACCTCTCTTAATGGTGTCATTCACATTTTCCAGCTGAAGCCAGGCTGCTCCTGGAAAAGGTCCCTTAGAAGGAAAAACAGTCAGTGAAACAGGGTGGACCAGGAGCAGTGACCTTCTGAACACGGCTAATGTGTTGACTCTTCAATTGATGTGTTGGTCAGGGCTGTGTTTCTGTTAAGAGAGACCCCTTGTCTGTACACATGGGACAGATGGCACTGGCAACAACTACTAGAAATTACTGCAAATGATCCTTTTAGCACTTTATTTCTATTTATTGTGTAACTATGTGAAAACTCAGCTTTCCAGTCTCTTACTGAGCATCTCTGGCATCGCTGGGGGCAGCGGCGGCAGAAACCATCTCTGAATCATAGAATCATAGAATAGTAAGGTTGGAAGAGATCTCTGAGATCATCAAGTCCAACTGTGCCTGTCTCCCTATTAATCCATATCCCTAAGAAGATACGCAGTGTGCTCCATGCAGACAGGAGAGTGCTGACCAAAAACTGGTCCAAAATCATTTTTCAGCTGGACCCAAGTGGGAACCCTTTATATTTTGACATCTCCTCCAGCCCACGTTGGACCAGCAAGCCCTAGCACTGCTGCAGCTCCATGTCAATGTCCCAGCAGAAGGGCTCCATCAAACTTAAGGCATTTGTTTCCCACAGAGGTAGTGGCTGTCCCATCCCTGGAAACTTCAAGGCCAGGTTGGATGGGGCTCTGAGCAACCTGATGGAGTTGAAGATATACTTGGTCATTGCAGGGGGGTTGGACTGGATGGGCTTTAAAGGTCCTTTTCAGCCTAAATAATTCTATAATTCTGTCATCAAGTGAGGGAAATGCCCTTTGGCAAGAGGAGCACACACATATGCTTTTCATAGGTGGTACTTTAAAAAATGGGACAGGGAAGGTGGCTTTTAGCCACCAAGAGAAATTTTTCTGACTGTTGAATGGAGATGTTTTACTCCCTGCAGCATTTTCTTTTCCATCTGTCTGCAAGAGCTCACTTATGTCTGTGCTGTCTCCCACCACAGACAAACCCTTGGCTCTTCTTTACCCTTGCAGGGTGTAAAATTCACAATTCACACTCTTCTGCACCGAATCCACCAAGTCAATCCTGCAGCTGTTGCCTCTTCAACCACCAAGGTGTACTGTGATGGGAGGGCAGTCGTGGTCAGAGATGGGACCAAAATCCTCGTGTCTTGGTGTGGAAGAAAGGTGACTTTGCTGTTTTGTCCCTATTCACAGTGTAGGGATCCCAGACCCCACCAAGCAGCAGGCCATGGGGTTGGACAATTCCAGTGCTCCAACAGATGGGCTCTCACTCTGGTGAGAAATCAGATTTGTGGTTTTCTTGCATCACCTCCATATGCAACACGGTGTCACCCACTGGAAGCTCTGCCTGAGAATGTACTGACTTCTCCAGAACTTAAAATTATGAGAAATCACACTAGTTTCAATATTGAGTTTTGATATATAAGAATTAATTCTTCAAAGCAGCTCTTAGCATCCATTTTCCATCTGATTTCTGGCTTCTTTAAAAGGCCAGAGAGCTGGTTTGTCTGAGTAGCTTCTGAAGCACAAAGAAGTCCATAATTTTACTTGTAGCACAGACAGCACTTAGGGGAAATCCTCTCTTTAATGCTGATCCAGTTACCCTCCGTTAGGCACTGCGTTTTGAAGTGGGATATTTCTGCAGTGGATCACCACTGTCTTGAAGCAATGACTCATAAAAATTACAGCCTTTGCGCACCGACATGAGAATTCTTAGGAAAATGAGACCTCAAATCCCATTTCTTTCCTATTTCAGACTTAAAAAAAACCTCAATGCATTTTTCCTTTGGAATAAGTGCATTCGATAGATGGCGTTTCCTGAATTTACAGAATTCTGAGTTTACAGAATTAACTATCTGATCTATCTTTAACCTAAATTCATTCAAGATGAAGTTTTGCAAAACAGACCAGAGGGAAAAAAAAATAGAGACTTGCCTAATTTCTGAAGTGCCTGGAGATAAGACCCTGGTTGTACTGGACACTGGGCGGTATCTGGAGCAGGTCCTCACCCCCTTAGCACAGTTTACCAGGTTTGTAGACCTGCCTACATTCAGAACATTTTATTATAGGTTCTTCAGCTGCCTGGCTGCTTAAATATTTATTTGGGTAAAAGCCAAGTCCTTCAGTTGCTGCCCCAGATCATGCAGTTATGTCAAGACATTCCACAAAGCTTCCTGAGATGCTCAACAAGTGCCATGGGTGCAGATCAAACTGGGCCTGACCCTGGCAGGGTCTTTGGGGACCCTTTCCAAATTCAGCATGGAAATCCCAAGTGCCTGTTGACTTGATGACAGAGAGCAATGACCTGCAAAACCACCCAAAACCTGAGGTCAGTGGGGGTTACAGTGATGCGACTGCTTGCTCGCAAGCGTGGTCTGTGCAAGTGGTACCCAGAGCTGAAATCAGGAACCATTGGCTGGGAGGTCCCAGGAGAGGGAGGAGGCAGTCAGTGGTGATGGAGCCAAGTGCTACTGCAAGGCTAATAAAAAGGGCTGTCAGAGAAACAGAGTGAACGAAAGCTGAATGTTTGGATGACTTTTTCCACAAGTGGGACTAAATCCCCAGACTCCAGCTATCCGGATGCCTCTCGAAGAACAGACAGCACTTCCAGCCTTGCCCCTGAAACGTCTGAACTGTAGCTGTAGTCAAAATCAGCTCAATTAAGTGCCACAAACAAGAGAATAAATCCCCTTTACATCTTCTGCACTGGACTAGAACAAGCAATTAGAATAATCTTAAGGAAGGCAGTAGCATTGAGTTTGCCAGCATCCCCTAATGTCTTCAGGATGGAGTTCTATTTAAAGGGTCTCTGTCAACATCAGAGTAAGGATGAAAAAATTCACTGACTCACATGGTGACATACAACCTGATGCTGCTCAACAGGCAGAGCAGGGACTGGGGAGGGAGAAAAGGGGAGTATTTTTTTCCATTTCAGCCACTTTGCCATTAAATCTCATTATTTCCCTTACAGTCCAGCTTCTGGTGTTCCTCTGGATCCAACACAACAGCTCCAGATGAATACAGGCAAGCAATAAAAGAGGAAAAGAGTGAAATGAAGAAGTTGGCAGTGCTACGCTTGGGCCTCGCTGTTTCAAAAGCTGAGTACATTGCAATTTGGCCGAGTCTCTAAATGGTAAGATTTCCTTCCACACCCATCCCCTAGACATATTTAGAAATAGCTGTGCTCCTGCCAAACCCCTCTGCTCGTGGCAGCAAAAGGCAGCAAACCCTTCCTCACGGCTTCACCGGGTCTGTCTCCACGTTGGGACACCAATGCCATCTCCAAGCATCTTTGTGGTGCTACTGAGCATCTGGAGACTGTACCATGAGATACTGGCATCAGCCCCCAAAACCCCCCGAGATGCTCACAGCAAGCAACCAGGACTCCCTTTCAGCCCCACTATTTTAGTAAAAATGCTACTTTATTTTCCAGCAGTATGTAAAGGAAGGAAAAAAACAAAAGGTTTAAAGAGGTTTGCAATAGCCAGGAGTGACTTGGGACAGCTTTGCCTCCTGGAAGCCCTCAGCACAGGAAAGACATGGACTTGTTGGAGCAGGTCCAGAGGAGGCCACCAAAATGATAAAAGGCCTGGAACACCTCCCTTATGAAGACAGGCTGAGAGATTCTGGGTTCAGCTTGGAGAAGAGAAGACTCTGAGGAAGTCTTCCAATACTTAAAGAGGGTTTGATAAGAAAGATGGGGAAAAGCTTTTCAGCAGGACCTGTAGCAACAGGACAAGGGGTGATGATTTTAAACTAAAAGAGAAGTTTAGACATGATATTAGGAAGATTTTTTTTTTTCCACTGAGGGTGGAGAGGTTGCCCAGAAAGATGGTGGCCGTGCCATCCCTGGAAACACTCAAGGTAAGGTTGGATGGGGCTCTGAGCAACCTGATCGAGTTGAAGATGGCCCTGCTCACTACAGGGGCGTTGGACTGGATGACCTTCATGATCCCTTCCAATCCAAACCATTCTATGATTCAATAAAGCAAACAGGTTGGGGCTGTGGCTCCATGTGCTAAGGGGCACGGGAATGCTGTGCATCTCAGAGTACCAAAGGGTTTCAGTTTTGCAAAGGAAAAAAAAAACAACCACAACAGTGGCTTTTTATAGAAGTTTTTTTGGCAAATGAGGGCGTGGAAATATTACAAATACTTCGGAAGTCAGAGGACGTTCTGTACTGGAGTGGAGACCATTTATAAAGGCAAAAAAAAAAAGGTAGGGTCATATTCGGCATCCAGACTGCTGGATGGTGTCGCCTTGCTCCAGGCAGGCTTGCATCATGCTGCTCCCAAATTCCACTGCTGCTCCCAAATGCCATCTCGGGTTGTGTTCAGTGGCTGGAGGCTGGATATTGCCTTCCCATCAGGCACACGGCCTCGAGCACCTTGTGGATTTGGGGAAGCAGCCCGTCAGCCTCACAGGACTCTCTGCATCCCATCCCTCCTCCCTCTGCCCCACAGTCTTCTCAAGATGGGACTACTTTTACCTTAATGGCTTTAAACTGGAAGGAAGAAGATTTAGATTAGACATTAGGAAGAGATTCTTCATGATGAGGGTGGGGAGGCACTGGCATAGGCTGTGGCTGCCCCCTCCCTGGAGGTGTTCAAGGTCAGGCCTTGGATGAGGCCTTGAGCAGCCTGGTCCAGTGAGAGGTGTCCCTTCCTGTGGCAGGGGTTTGGAACTGGATGGGCTTTAAGGTCCCTTCCAACTCAAACCATTCTATGATTCTATGATTCCATCCAAGAGGGATCCCAATTTCCTGGTGTCCTTCACCCCTGGGGAGCTGGGGACTGGAGCAAGATGGGATGCAGGCATGGAAACTGCCACTGCTTGACATGGGATGCTCCGCAGACTTTGTTTTCCAAAACAGGTGACTAATCCACATGGAGCTGTTTGAGGATTACGAGACAGGAGTTGGGTGTGATGCCTACCAGCCTCTGGGGAAATAAAAGAAGACCTGAAGGGAGTTTCTTCATCTTACACAGCCTCAGGGTGAGTAAGGGAAGGAGTAGTCATGAATTCTGGAGCGCTTCCTCCCAGAGCTGTCTCCTCCCAGCTCCAGCACCACATCCTCCTCTCAGTGCTCCCAGTTCCCACCAGTACCAATTGCAATGATCTCTGCTTAGGCAGGAGGACAGTGTAGATCCCAAATCTTCACAGCCAGAAGAGAAGGATGCAAGCTTTTACCCCACCACAGCATCTCCCCTCACCCTGTGGCTCTGCAGCACAGGCTGTTTCCTCATGAGAAGCAGCATCGCTGGGGCAGGAAACGCTGAGCCATGGGAAAAAAGCCTTCACACTTGCATCTTGCTGTTTGCTTTTCCTCTCCCACGTGCCCAAACAGCAGCAACGGATCCTAGAGTCCCTCATGGCTCCCAGGACACATGGAAAAAAACACACAGGCAGCAGCAGGAGAAAGGGGATGCTGTCAAGAAGAAGCTTAAGGGCGTGAACAGATGCAAGGCATCTGTTGTTCTACAATCAAATGAAGCTGCTGTGGAGGAAAAGGGGATTTTTCTGCTTGTAAGATGATGGGTTGGTGGGAGCTCTGCAATGCAACCCTTGGGGAAGAAAAGAGGATTTTCCTGCTTGTTGGTAGGTAGGATGATGGGTTAGCGGTGCTCTGCAATGCAGCCACAGCTCCTACCACCCCAAATCCCATTTTCCTATGAGGATATTCCCACCCACACTAATAAAGTGTTGAATGCAGCCCCATCAAATTGCATTTGTGTATTTGATGGGCTGTTGGCTGGGCAGGAATATCTCCCAGTGGGGAGAGGGAAGAGGGAGAAGGGAAGAAGGAGAAGGGAAGGGGGAGAAGGGAAGGGGGAGAAGGGAAGAGGGAGAAGGGAAGAAGGAGAAGGGAAGGGGGAGAAGGGAAGGGGGAGAAGGGAAGAGGGAGAAGGGAAGAAGGAGAAGGGAAGGGGGAGAAGGGAAGGGGGAGAAGGGCACACAGGAGCCCTGCAAGCAGCACCGCATCCCAACCTTTGTGGTCAAACAGGGAGCACAAAATGCTGTTTCTCAAAAAAAAAAAGTGAAGTTTTACTTTCTCTTTCTCTGGTCTTTAATTGCAGAGCAGAGCTGGCCCTTCAGGCCACACTGCCTGCCAGCAGCTGCTCCCGGGCAGGCTTCCAGGCCACCCCATCCCATCCACCATCCTGCTCCTCTCCTCCTGCCTGCTCCTACAGCAGGCAGGGTCAATCCCTGCCATTAACCCTCGCAACCGGTGGCTGTGGGAATTGAGGGGCTGCAATGCAGCCACTTGGGGATGAGATTGGGCTTTTTCCTGCTTCACACGACCTCCAAGAAAGCGAGGCATGTGCGAGTGGCTCCAGCATCTTCCCACAGCCACCTCTGGGATCCCCCTGGGAGCCACAGCCCGGCCGGTGGCAAGAGCTTTGCAATAACTTCACTCTGCACAAGAACAGAGACTTTTCTTTAAAGAGCAACCACCCACTGGAACGGTGAGGCCTCTGGGTACAACTTAGAGGGAACAGAAGAAAAGGCACAACCCTAAATAATTCACCCAAGCATATTCATAGAATCATTAAGGTTACAAAAGACCTTTAAGATCATTCAGATCCCACTTGCATAAAGATGATTTTATAAATGCAACCGGCAATAGTCCCAGCAACATAAGGAATCACTGACATCAGTCATTAATCACACTATACATTAAAATTACTGAAGTGTGTAATTAAATGCTCTAGGGGCAAAGACAGCAAAATTATAGCCAAAATAGGAGCAACTCACAAGCACCGTTTTCACTGCTCGATATCAGTCCAGGCCACACTGGACCCTAACTTTAGAAATCAAGAAAGTGCAGAGAAAAAAGTTGGTAGAGCAGGGACTACTTCTTTCCCCTTCTAACTTGAAACAGCAACTCAAGTTTTCCTTGGGGAGACAATTAGCATGATTAATATGGGGTATGAATGCTCTCTGCAGCCAACCTGTGCAGAGACGCTGTGGAGGGCAGGAAAAGTTAATGGAGAAAAATGGGGCATCATAAACACTAATCATGGTGAAAAAAAAAACAAAGGGAAAAAAGGCCATTTGGGAAAATGTTATAGCAGGGTCTGCAAGAGCCCAGAAGAGGATTGTGTTTGAGAGAATGAAAAATGCAAGCTCACCAAGCTGGGATGACCCCACCAACCAACAGCCACTCCATTTTTCCTAGAATCATAGAATTACCCGACTTGGAAGGCACCCAAAAGGATCATCGAGTCGAACTCCTGTCCCTACACAGGACACTCCCAACACTCACCCCGTGTGACTGAGGGCATTGGAAAGCTGTGTCAGACAGAGGTATGTGCAGATATCTCTGACACCTTCCAAGAACAAAATGCCCTGTGCAAACTCAACATGACACCTGCGGGATGGTTTTGCATGGCAGAAAGCAGCAGCCCCTCTCGCCTGGCAAGGGTGTGACCTCCCAGCCAAGATTAGCTCCTGCCTCCATCGTTGGTGCTGAGCTCCTGGACCCTATGCTGGAGGATGTGCCTGATCCTCAGCACAGCACCAAGGTCACAGAGGTGACTGGGATTTACATGGAGTGGTTTGCTGTTTGCCCCAAGTAGTACTTGCTTCCTATAGAATCACACAAACGTGGAATGATTTGGGTTGGAAGGGACCTTAAAGCCCATCCAGTTTTAACCCCCCTGCCATAGGCAGCGACACCTCCCACTGGCTCAGAGGGCTCAAAGCCCCACTCAACCTGGCCCCAGGGATGGGGCAGCCACCACTTCTCTGGGCAACCTGTGCCAGGGCCTCCCCACCCTCACAGGAAAACATTTCTTCCTAAGATCTCATCTAAATCTCCTTTTCAGTTTAAAGACATTATCCCTTGTCCTATCCCTGCTGTAGACAGAAAATAAATTCATAAATATAAATATATATGTCATGCCATTGGGAAGCTCTTCCCTGGACTGCAGAGGTGTTTGGACACCTATATAATAGAGATAAAATAGATATTAAGCACCTATGTATAATAGGTGCCCAAATACACCTAGTAATCTATATCATATAAGTGTTCATATACCTCTGTGGTCCAGGGAAAACCTTCCCAGCCCCTCCAGCTCTCACTCCTTGCATCCCAATCCTCTCTTCCCCTGAGCCGACGTGGCCGTGTTTCCCGTAGCTCTGCTGAACATCTGGCTCCCAGTACACACAAAGACAAGGACTAAACAAGATTTAATTGCTGTATTCAGTCACGTAGCTTCCAGTCAGCCAGCTCGGACTGGTAAGAGTCACTAAAAGCAGAGTGAGGTTTCCAGCATAAAACCTGCTTTCCCCAGAATTGAGAATATTTATTCCAGCAGGTTGGATGCCGTGGGAAGGAAGTCAGAACCACCCTTGACAGATGTCTTTTCCCTGTCTATGCCAGCAGCTTCTTCCCCTTACATAGCTTTAAATATTAGTATTATCCTGCTGGTTTGTTCATAAACTCACAGAGGGCCCTGGAGTTGAGTAAATGGCTTCTTCAGGCCCATGTAAGGTTCTGCCTGCTCCGCAGCGTCAGTGGAAGAGCTCTTCTTACGTGATTAACTGTATCAGAATTTCCTGACATGACTCACTGCCAGGAAGATTCATCAGCAACCAAGCAGACGCCTGGGACCTCCCTGTCCAACATGGCATTAAAAACGGCAAAGGGAGACTGGGAGGAAGCAAAATCGACCGGGAAATCACGCTGACAAAGCCTTTTCTATTTTAAGGAGAAATTGCCCAATATTTATATTAAAAAAAAGGAAATAAATAGCAAAAATTCATAATCAGCTATATATACACCAACCTAACCACAGATGTGCTGAAGGCCACGCCGTCGCGCCACACGTATGGCTGAGCTCTTCCTGCCTCACGAAATAACTGGGTCAGCCAAGAGTAACCCTGGCTGCTTTCTGAGAGCAGAAATAGCTTTACTACGGCCGAGGTCAGGTTGCAGGCTCCTTTTGGAGGGGAGCAAGCAGGAAGGACACCAGCACAGAGCCGAGTGCTTATTTGAGTTCCTCGGAGCGGAGTTACCATCTCCTGGGTTTTTATCAAAGGGAGAAAAAGCACTGGTTTGTGGGATGAGAAATTTGTGAAGATGGGTAAAATGCGATGCACAAAAGCGCCAGCCTGGATCAAGACCTGTGTGCCTGGTGGGAAATGATCCACCCTTTCTTCTGGGGCTTCTTCCCAACAAGGGAAAGGAGCGTGAAAAGGAGTTGGGGAGGAGAGAGGGAGACTCACTTCCTTCCCACCACCAGACAGTTTTACATTGAAGCATCATCACTTTATCTCTAATATGATTTTCTACTGGAAGAGAACCCACAGAGCTGGCAGGTTTCCTATTTCAGGGCTTGTTTTTCATCTAGTGCATAAATTCACAGAAAAAAATCCATGACGACTCAAGAGCAGCAGCTTTAACAGAAAGCAGGGTTGCTACTGCCTTGCCTAAGACAAAACTGAGACCAGCTTTGCTATGAACCAGGATTCAGCACAGAAAACACACTTCTTCCATTTGTGGAATGATTGGTCCCCTTATTTAAGTATTTATAGATAGAGTATTAGATATGCAATGAAAAAAGAGCAGATATCCAGGCTCCTTGATGCCCAAGTGACCGCTGGGTGTTTGAAGCTGGAATATACCAGCAATTTCATAAATTTATGAGATGTGCAGAAGGAGAAGCAGGAGTTAAACCAAATGACAACCTCCCCACCAGTGGCTTTTGGCTCTCACTACTTACTGAACGTTTTGCAGATGTCAGAAACTGCCTTGAAGACCCTGTCCGAGAAGTTGACTTTCACCTTGACGTACTTCATGTTGGGCAGCTGAAGGCGAAGCAGCTTGTGTTGGGGTGTGAACTGGAGCTTGGCATCAGCCTGTATCCCATATTTGTCCAATGTCCAGTGTGTTTTAAGGAGCCAAGTTTTCTTCTTTTCCCACCACAGCGCGTGATCCGACCAGTCCTTCTTGACATCTAGAACAAAGAAACCGTTTTACCAGTTAAAACCGGGGCCGGAATTAGCCTTCAAAATACAAAAGCAGAAGTTTAAATGTCTTTAACTGAGAAGCAACTATTGATCCAAAAATGCCAACAGCCCTTTTCAGATACAAATAACTGCTTGTACTCAATAGCATCCAGAAGCCACCTTGGAGATAAAACGAGGGAAGAACCCAAGAGGAATAAAGATGAGACACAACACCTCTGTGGATCACTCAGCCCAGAAGTGATGAGGCTGGTGCATGAAGCTGCTGCATGAATGACTCAACACCCTCCCCAGGAGGTGTTTCGCACAGCTTTTTAGGTTAACTATGAATTCTTGGTTGTCCCCATCTATACCACATAGGACACCCCTGCTGCCCAAAGCTGAGCCCAGACTCCTGGGCACACATGGAAAGCAAAACTTGGGAAAAGAACTTCTTCTGAAAGAACACCTTCTTCTCCGTGACTTCCAGTTTCTACAAATAAAGCTGGAAAATTTCCAAATGAAACAAAAAATTACTTCCCAAAGGAAGAACAGTGCAAAACTCAACAGTCAGGTCTCCTTCCGGCAGGGACATAACCAGGGATCTTTGAAGATTTTGTCCAAGTTGGAAAGCACTTAGGGAACCAAAGCATGGTGATAACTCCAAGAGAGAGCCACTGTGCAAGATTTTCTGCAAAACCTGGAATATTTTCCCTAACACCTGCCCTGCTTTCCCCACAGCCCCCTGCCATCCCTGGGGAGCATCTTCTACACCACCAACCACTGACCAGCACTAACAGTGGAATGTCCCTTCCACCATGCAGGAGAAACGGAAGGAGAAAGGGAGGGAATGTTACAGATTGTGCAGCTGCATTTTGCAAAGCTCTGCTTGGCCTAAACCTTCCATCTCCAAAAATACTGACCAGGAGGTGTGTCAGCATCGACAGCGACAGCACCGCGGGCAGCCAAGCTCTCGTTTCAAAACCAAATGGTTCTGCAGGATGTCATCTGGGCAAGCACACGAGAACCTCAGCAGGCTGCAGGACAACTTACAGGGGCTCTTCTGCACTTGATATTACAAACTATAGAGCTACCAGTAAGTTTTGTGCTTATGGATTTCCTGTGAGGATTATTTAAATTTTCATAATAAAAAAGAAGCTTGGAGGTGTGGCACTTCCCAGGTTAAGGCACTGGTAATAAAACAGTTCAGTTTTCAGCTTCGGATCATAGAATCACAGAATGGTTTGGGTTGGAAGGGACTTAAAAGATCACCCAGTTCCAACCCCCTGTCATGGGCAGGAACACCTCCCACTGGAGCGGGGGCTCAAAGCCCCATCCAACCTGGTCTTGAACACCTCCAAGGATGAGGCAGCCGTGACTTCCTCAGACAACCTGTGCCAGGGCCTCCCCTCCCTCACAGGAAAACATTTCTTCCCACGATCTCATCTCAATCTCCCGGCTTTCAAATTAAAACCATTCCCCCTCATCCTATCCCTGCAATCCCTGATCAAAAGCCCCTCCCCAGCTCTCCTGGAGCTCCTTTCAGTCCTGGGAGGCTGCTCTAAGGTCTCCCCACAGCCTTCTCTTCTCCAGGCTGAATCCCAACTCTCTCAGCCTGTCCTCATAGCAGAGGGGCTCCAGGCCTCAGATCTTTGTGGCCTTCTCTGGACTCACTCCAACAGATGCAGGTCCTTCCTGTGCTGAGGACTCCAGAACTGAATGCAAAGTTCCAGCTGAGGTCTCACAAGAGCAGATCCAGAAACCAGATTCCCGGCATGAATCATCAGTTTAAGGCAAATTAAAACTGCCAGCTGATGTTTAGTGTAGCAGCTCTTCCCTTCCTCCAGCAGATGCTTGTGCATGGCGGGGCACCGGCCAGAGAGCCAGGGGCAAACCCAGCCGAGCCCAGGGGTGAAGCCCCAGCAGACCCACCACCAACCACATGATGGTACCAAGGAACTCACTCCAGGACTGACATCGTGAAGACTCTCCAGGAGCCACATCTGAACTTAATCAAGATGAGAATAATGTGACGGAGGAACTTCTGTCCCTATCTGAAAACAGGATCTTGAGCTCAGGGTTACGGAGAAAACCCAGCAGAAGCTTGTTTTTTTCCTTTGAACTCCTGGTCTACTGACATAATCACACAGCCAGAAAAGTGGAAATGTTCAGCTTGACTTTTCAACAGCTTTGTACAATCAAATTAAACAAAACCAAATATAGAAAAGCATGCAAACTTGCACAAGCCTTGGCTACCCTCAAAAAAATCTGAGATAGCATTACAATGGACTTTGGTAATGAAGTCCAACTTCTGCCCTACTGAAAGCTGAACAAATTGGCACCGAGAGTCTGGGGGGGAGGGAAAAAAAAAGGCATTTTGAATCAGTAACACTTATGCCTAACAGAGGGGATTTGGGTTTACGCTGCAGATTAACCTTTCAGGCCATGGCACCAATATGCACAGCATCGTCTTTCGGCCTCAAAGCAATTAACACTTTGAATTAATAGTGAGATGCTGGCTGTGGCCAGAAAGGTAAAGTTCTGTCGCTGCCCCATGGGGTAGTTACATATAAAAGAGCTTGGCAAATGTTTAGCAGCTCACTTGTGGGATTGAGTTTAACACTAACACATTGACGAGAAACCCTTGGTGCTTTGTAAGGGCACGCCAGGGAATGCCAACTGCCTGGTTAAATCTGATCAAAGGTTTAGAAATCTTCACCAGGGCTCAACTCATGAGTTACCGATTTGTCTGGGCTACAGCTTTACAACAAGGCTTATTATTTTGGCTCAGTCTTTTCCCATTTACCACTATCAGTCCTAGGACTGGTTGCTTCATATTAGAGCCTGGGTAAACCTTTGAGCACTGAAAACTCATTTTAGAGATGCCAGACCTCGAATCTGAAAGGTTACTACTGGTCCAAAGCCACGGTGCAAGTCTCGGCGGCGTCTTTTTCAGATCCAGAAGCTTCTCTGAGCTGTTAAGTGCTACCTGCACATCCATGGGCTGCTGTTTCCAGCCACAAAGTGTGTCAGCCTCACGGCAATGCTGCCAGGCAAAGAAGCAGACATGGTCAGAGCTTGCAAGTGTTCATCTGCATCTCAATCAGAGCAAACAGCAGAAGAAACGGAATTGTTTGCTGGGGTGGGAAAAACTGGTCTAAATCAGACTGCGCCCTGGTTATGGCACGGCAGGGGGAGAGGGATCAGAGAATCACCTGAGCTGGAAGGGATCCAAAAGGATCATCAAGTCCAACTTCTATTCCTACAAAGGACGCTCCCAACACTCACCCGGGGTGACTGAGGGCAATGTCCAAATGCTTCTGGAATGCTGGCAGAGCAGGTGCCCTGACTGCTTCCCTGGGGAGCTGTTCCAGGGCTCCACCACCTGCTGGGGGAAGAACCTCTTCCCAATGGCCAATCTCCCCCTGCCCTGGCACATCTTTCTGCCATTCCCTCCAGTCCTGTCCCAGGTCACCAGAGAGCAGAGTTCAGCCCCTCTTTCCCTTCCCTCCCTTGTGAGAAGGCACAAACAGCTCTGAGATCCCCCCTCAGTCTCCCTCTTCTCCAGACTGAACAGACCAAGGGACTTCAGCCGCTCCTCGTACGACCTCTCCTCCAGATCCTTCCCCAGCTTCGTGGCCTCCTCTGGACACTCTCCAGTATGTTCTTTTTGTCCTGTGGCACCCAAAACTGCACACAGGACTCGAGGTGGGGCCGTACCAGTGCAGAGTAAAGCAGGACAATCCCCTCCCTCAACCAAATCCCAAAGCCACCAGGATTTAGGTGTCCTATGCACAATAAAAAAAGCATCTTCTCATCACGGTCAACTCAGGCAAAGGAGAGCACAGAGAGATCCCTGGAAATGAGCTGCACACATTCACATCTTGGCAAATCACTGCCATCAATGCTTCCCTTCTAGGAGAGGAACCTGTCAGAAGAAGGCTGTGGGCTTTCGGAGAGGTTGCAGAGATAACGGAAGCTGGAGCTGTCAGTGTCAGCTGGAGCATGGGTTGAGGACGGGGAGCTCCAGGAGCCCAACCCCAGCAGCAGCGCCTGCGGGAAAGGGAAGCACGGCGTTTCCTTCCCGACATCAAAAATAATCCCTGCTCTCCGCTTCCTCCACCTCCCTATGCAGCCTGCAACGAAACCTTGGCTGCTGGGAGACTGGGAGGGCTGAGGACCTGGCTGTGAGTTCTTTTTGGGTTTGCATTTTGCCTTCCAAACCTGTGCTGAGAGACTGAGACGTGGTACGGGTGATGCTAAGGACGTTTTATACAGCAAAACCCACAGAACAAGCGTGGTGTTCACCTTGAAAAGCTTTCAGACGGTCCTGCAAATGCACCAGGCATCTTAAATTGTCCAGATGGCTGCAGAGACCTCTGTGAGGACAGAACATGATGAGAAGAGGTGAAGGACTGCTCAAGAAAGTGTCTTAAACCTAAAATAACCTTAGCTTTCAGTTAAAGCTATTGCCTCACCACAGTCACATCACACCAGCTTGTCCAGCATAATTACACATGCAGATTTTTATTCCCACAGCTATCACCAAATTCACATTGAGAATTCAAGTAGCCAGAAAATAAGGTTTAACTGAGATGCACACAAAGTGTATTTTAATTCTGGGCTTGCTACTGCACAGACACACACACACAATTGCCATTTACCTTCCAGCACTTAAAGGAGGCCTACAGGAAAGCTGGGGAGGGGCTCTTGATCAGGGAGTGCAGGGATGGGACGATGGGGAAAGGTTTTCAGCTGAAAGAGGGGAGATTAAGATGAGATCTTAGGAAGAAATGTTTTCCTGTGAGGGTGGGGAGGCCCTGGCACAGGTTGCCCAGAGAAGCTGTGGCTGCCCCACCCCTGGAGGTGTTCAAGGCCAGGCTGGATGGGGTTTTGAGCCCCTTGATGCAGTGGGAAGTGTCCCTGCCCATGGCAGGGGGCTGGAACTGGAGGGGCATTATGGTCCCTTCCAACCCAAACCATTCTATGATGCTATGATTTAAGCAATAAAGCTGAATTTTGGTGAAGTCCAAAGAAGACTGAAGCAGTCTGATGGCCCATTTATCCTATTTTCCCCATGAGTGGGTGGCTCCAAATGCTTTCCCTCTGCCAGTTGATGGATTTTAAAAGTCCTTTTTCTGTTCCACTTCTGCAGCAACTATTGAACCTCCCTTCTTCAGAAGCATTCCCATCACTTGGCAGGCACTCGGTGTGAGCTTATGACTTACTAGGAATAGTATACAAGTCTCCAGCATTACATAAACACTGTATTTGCCTTGTTATACTGGGATACCCTCTACTGCAGATGGGTCCTCCACCCATGGCATCGCTCAGGACAACAGGGTCCTGATAGGACCAAGAAAACCTCTTTTTCCTCCCCTCCCTGGCACACGGTTCAACACGAGATTGATATTAGGGTTGGGAGAGCAGGAAACTGTGGTTACCTTTGGGAAACGCTCCTGCAGGGCAGCACCAGGTCCCCTTTCACAGATGCTGATTAAACACATAGGGCAGCCAAGAGCTTATGAAGGCTTCCATCACCTTAACATGGCAGTGAGGTTATTAAAAAGCTCCTGTCTAAGCTTAAGTAGGTACAAAGGAAACGCCTGCAAGCCTGTCTGGTTTGCATCTTTTTTGGGATTGATTTTTGGGAACAGAGATTTGCAGCTGGAGCTGGTTTCCTTGCAACACCTTTCACCTTAGGAGGAACAGTGGATGAGCCAAACCAGAGGTTTCAGTTCATTTCTAAATTATAAGTGATAGAATCATAGAATCTTTCGGTTGGAAAAGACCTTTGAGATCATCGAGTCCAACTGCACCCATCATCTGCTAAACCACGTCCCTCAAAAACTCATCTCCCCATTTTTTAAACATCTCCAGGGATGGTGACTCAACCACCTCCCTGGGCAGCTGTTCCAGGGCCTGACCACCCTTTCAGTAAAGAAATTCTTCCTAATATCCAGTCTGAACCTCCCCTGGCACAACTTGAGGCCATTTCCCCTTGTCCTATCACCTGTCACTTGAGAGAAGGGATCAACACTTGCTCTCCCACAGCCTCCTTTCAGGCAGTCATAGCTCTTAGAGCAACAGGTTCATGTCTTCAGCCCTCCTGAGGGAGCAATAAGCAAGGACCATCCTTCTCCAGTACAAAACATGGCAGGACCAAAGCCTGTCAATCCCACTGCTTGATTTTCCATAGAAGCAGAATTCGCACAGCAGCCTCCGCGGTCCTGGCTCTTCCCCAGCAGTGAATGTGCACTGGACATGATTATTCCTCTTTTGGTCTAGACACTGAATCATAGAATCATGAAATGGTTTGGGCTGGAAGAGACCCAAAAGCCCATCCAGTTCCAACCCCCTGCCATGGGCAGAGACACTCCCACTGGATTAGGCTGCTCAAAGCCCCATCCAACCTGCCCTTGAACACCTCCAGGGATGGAGCATGGTTATGGTTTAGAAGTTCAGGTTCCAAAATGCCTTTCTATTAAACAAACAGTACCTTAAATTGCTCCATATATATATACACACATTATGCATATAAACATACACATATACACACTTACATCATATACATACATATAAAATATATGCATACATAAAACACACAAAACATACACATGTCATATATGCACACACATATGTTCACACACACACATCTATACATGCTGTATATATAAAATACAGCTCAAGGACTGAAACCAACTCACAAACTAAGCATTTCCTCCTGCAAAAAGTTATTTTTGTACTTGTTAACCTGCTGAGAAAAGAGCTTTCCAGCTTTCCAATGAGTTTGGTGCACATGGGCTGACACTGGTTAAGGGGTTTTATAAGGATGAAAGGAAAAAAGAAATGACTTGTGGTTTTTTTCACATTAATATGCAATACACATTTTATTGAAAAAGACACAGATGGGGACAGCAAATTTAAAACCCCAGTCACAGGCAGCAGACAGCTCAAGAGGCAGTCGGGGGATTAAAGTACCTTTAAGCTCAAATATCTACTGATAACGCATTAATCCAGTGCTTGCAAGCCCCAAGGAGTGGCCAGGGGCTCTCCAAGCCAGAGGCTGGGTGTTGGCTGGTTCCACACCCCTCTTGGGAAGCCCTCAGGGGAAGAAAAACTCCTTCAAAGGAAAAGAGACCTCCAGCAACAAATAGGTGAGGAGAGGCTGGTGTGCCCTGGGCGAGCTGGCAGGGAGGGAATGCACCCTCCTCGCCTCCCTCCTGTCCCCTTGGGATGCACCGCATGGCCACCGTGCACGGAAAGCAAGGCACAGACAGTTAAAAACTTGAAAAGGAGAGCAATTTCAGACTACAAGCAACAAAAAGAGAAACCAAACCAAACAACAGACCACGAAAAAATCACTGCACACAACCTGATGTGGGTGCTTTGGTAGGGTTTCCTTTTTTTTCCATCCCAAAACCCCAGCTCTTCTGGTGCGTGGAACAGGCGCTGGGGTAGGGCAAGAATAAAGATTATTTTAAAGCCAAGAGCACTGCTGAAGGTCTCTCTCCAGCCAGCGCCCGCTCTCATGGTCATTAATATTATTTACTTTTCTGAAATTCCTGATACAACCATTAAATACCACTGGGTTTCCTTCCCCCACCCGCAGATGCTGGTGCAGGGGTTGGCTTCTGCAGCTCAGTGGATTGGATCCAGACCCACGCAGTTTTCTGAGGACACCTGCAAGATCATCGCTTGCTTTTGAAAGATCTTCCCATCCAGCAGCTGGGATTGGGATTTCATGAGATTGATGTGCCCAGGCTGCTACAATGCCAGAGAGCTGAACGGTTCATCTCGGGCTAAGAGCGTTGCGGTCAAAAATAAGGCAAACTTTATATATATGTGTGTCTCTAAAACATACCTATCTCCATTTCTTACTGTGAGGGTGGGGTGGCCCTGGCACAGGTTGCCCATAGAAGTGGTGGCTGCCCCATCCCTGGAGGTGTTCAAGGCCAGGTTGGATGGGGCTTTGAGCCCCCTGATCCAGTGGGAGGTGTCCCTGCCCATGGCAGGGGGGTTGGAACTGCATGGGGTTTAAGGTCCCTTTCAACCCAAACCATTCTGTGATTCTACAATCTATCAAGTATATATTTATATATAAAAATATGGGTACACACAGAGCTGTATCCACATTTTATGGGTGTACATACACACATTTATCTATAGAGCTGAACCCACTGCTCCCTATGGGGAGAGATGGAACATCACCTCCTCCACTGCTCACACTGACCTCTTTAAACCCAGATTCCTTTAAACATGCCAGAGCCACTCCTTCTACAACACTTATGGAAAAAAAAATTAAAACCAGAGCTGTTTGCATCTATCTCAAGTCCAACAGAATTGCTGATGTGTTTTGCTGGGTGACAGGGTCACTGTCTTAGGGCAGAATCTATTTTTTATTGTAGATTTGAGTCTTTCAGGGTATGCTGGGCACTGGAGTAGACTCCTCTCCACCCCCCAACAGGGATTTAATTGCAGAGCAAAGTTCAAAATGAAACAAAAATCCTTCCAGCCAACTTGAAAAATTATACTTTGAAACATGGAGATAAATATCCTATGAAATTATTATCGGACTGTGGTAATAAAGCTGTAGCCACAACAATCTGATGCTCTTGGTACTAATGAGATTTAATAGGGGGCTATAATACTTGACACAGAGTATGAAAAATATAGTGTACAGCAGCTCCTCTGCAGCCACCACTTGCAGAAGTGTTTTTATCTACTGGTTATGGCCTCAAGTTGCACCAGGGGAAGTTTACATTGGGTATTAGGAAAAATTTCTTTACTGAAAGAGTGGTGAAGCATCGGAACGGGCTGCCCAGGGAAGTGGTGGAGTCTCCATCCCTGGAGGGGTTCAAAAAACGTGTCGATATGGCGCTCTGGGACATTGTTTAGTCCACATGGTGTTGGGCTGATGGCTGGACTGGATGAACTCAGAGGCATTTTCCAACCTTAAAAATTCTATGAATTCAAAGTGGTACTTTGAATTCTTTCCTATTTACCACCATGGGCAACTATCACTGCTGTTTTCCCCTCTGCCAGAGCCAGGCCTGCACACAGGCTTCAGGGAAAAGAGCAAAACCTGACAAGCCTGAAAGCTACTTTTTATTTTAAAGTAAACTATAGGAAGGAAGTTCTTTTCAATGTTAATAGGATTCCCCTAGTAGCACTTGGAAATTTAATTCATTAAGATGCCATGGCAGTATCCACTGCTTGCATTGCTGGAACACCAATACCCCAATGAAATGATTTATCTCATGCCAGCCACACCAACAAACGTCTTTGCCCCAAAAGGATGCCCCTGACCTCCAGAAAGAACAGCAAAACCCCCTATAAATTTGCTTTACACCTCGAATGTTGTCCCACAAGTGCAAAAGGCACAGGCAATCTGTAGCACAAGCTGTGAACCCAGCACACGGTGTTTGCCCTAGAGATACTTTTATTATGGTTTTATGCATAAATTCATTATATGGGACTGGAGCACTTCCTGTATGAGGACAGGCTGAGAGAGTTGGGGTTGTTCAGCCTGGAGAAGAGAAGGCTCCGGGGACACCTTAGAGCAGCCTCCCAGTACTGAAAGGGGCTCCAGGAAAAGTGGGGAGAGGCACTTTGTCAGGGACTGTAGGAACAGGATGAAGGGGAATGGTTTAAACTGAAAGAGGTGAGATTGAGATGAGAACTTGGGAAGAAATATTTTCCTGAGAGGGTGGGTAGGCCCTGGCACAGGTTGCCTGGGGAAGTCTTGGCTTCCCCATCCCTGGAGGCGTTCCAGGTTGGATGAGGCTTAGGCACCCTGATCCAGTGGGAGGTGTCCCTGGATGGGCTTTAAGGTCCCTTCCAACCCAAACCATTCTATGTTTCTATGATATATATATAGCAAAACCTGTTTAATTTCTCAGCAGCAGTTGCAGTAGGAGGTCTATGAGGTTCTCCAAGCCGCTCAGTGTCACCATACCCAACTCTGGGACCCCTGAGCAGGGAGAGCCATTTTGTACCAGAGCTAAACCCAGCTGAAACACCATGAAACCCTTCAGAGGAGCTGAAACCCAGGGCCACCTCAAATCCCTAACACCCTCACCCTCACAAGCACTAATTGGCACAGGAAGGTCTTTCCAAGTGCAGGCTTGCTTTAAATCCTTGCACCAGCACCCCAGTGCAATCTGTCTTCCTCATTCTTCTACAGGAGGGAATACAGGAAAGCAAGGGTGCATTTTTATTTCTTATTTTTATTTCTTTTTTTTTAAAAAAGAGAACCCCAGGGTCTTTACAACTTGATGTTGCCAAGTGTTTCCCCCCACTCACCAAGCAACCCTCAGGAGGGGGCTTTCACCAGCTGCTCCCTGCCTCCCATGGAATTGCAAGTAATGGCAGAAAATTCAATTAAAGACCGTGGTTTCCATGATTCATCCAGCACAAAATAGAAAGGATCGGACAGAAACTCTGCAGGGAAGGAAGGAAGGAAGGAAGGAAGGAAGGAAGGAAGGAAGGAAGGAAGGAAGGAAGGAAGGAAGGAAGGAAGGAAGGAAGGAAGGAAGGAAGGAAGGAAGGAAGGAAGGAAGGAAGGAAGGAAGGAAGGAAGGAAGGA
>JAUMJL010001923.1:0-16833 GCA_033558185.1 Dromococcyx pavoninus
CCCGGTGTCCCCCCCATTCACCCCCCCGTGTCTCCCTCCCAGTGTCCCCCCCAGTGTCCCCCCCCCGGTGCCCCCGGCCCCCGGTGCCCCCCCCCAGTGCCCCCCCCGGTGTCCCCGCCCCTCGTGTCCCCCTCCCGGTGCCCCCCCCGGTGTCCCCCCCCCGGTGGTCCACTCCCGGTGCTCCCCCCCCCGTGTCCCCCCCCCGTGTCCCCCACCATTGCCCCCCCGTGTCCCCCTCCCGGTGCCCCCCCCCCGGTGGTCCACTCCCGGTGCCCCCTCCCCCGTGTCCCCCCCGGTGTCCCCCACCATTCCCCCCCGTGTCCCCCTCCCAGTGTCCCCCCCCCCGCAATCCCCCCCCCCGGTGTCCCCCGCCCCCCGGTGCCTCTCCCGGGTGTCCCCCGCCCCCCGGTACCCTCCCCGGTGCCCCCCCCCCCGGTGTCCCCCCCCCCTCACCAGGCCCCTCTCGTTGTCCCGGGCCTCCAGGATGAACCTGTCCATCACTCGGGGGTCGCAGAGCGAGGGGGGGGGGCTCGGGGCGCCCCAGGACCCCCAACAGCAGCAGCAACAGCAGCGAGCACAGCCCTTGGGGGGGGGGGGGGACACGGGGAAGGGGGGGTCAGGGGACATCTGGGGGGGGTCGGGGACATTGGGGGGCTTGGAGGTACTGGGGGGGGCACAGGGACCCTTTAAAAGGGGGATTAAGGGACATTGGGGGGGGGGTCCTGGGGGGTTGGGGACATTGGGAGGGGTCTCAGGGACACCTGCAGGGGGCTTGGGGATACTGGGGGGGCACAGGGACCCCTTAAAAAGGGCATTAAGGGACATGGGGGGGGCTTTGGGGACACCGTGGGGGGCAGAGGGACCCCCTCAGGTTCCTTGGTGCCCCCCCCCACCCACGTGGGAGCACCTGGACCCCCCCTCGGATTCCTCAAACACCTGGATCCCACCTGGATCTCACCTGGGATACCTGGGACCTGCCCCCCCCACGTGATGTCCCCGTGGGACCTCCTGGACACCTGGACCCCCCACCCAATATACCTGGGTACCCCCACCCACTTGATGTCCCCATTGGTCCTCCAGGTCACCTGGAAACCCCCGCCCCCAGATACCTGGGACCCCCATCCATGTGGGACCACCTGGACACCCCCCCCCTAGATACCTGGGACCCCCATCCATGTGGGACCACCTGGACTCCCCCAACCCCAGATACCTGGGACCCCCATCCAGCTGGGACCACCTGGACACCCCCCCCAACCCCAGATACCTGGGACCCCCATCCATGTGGGACCACCTGGACTCCCCCAACCCCAGATATCTGGGACCCCCATCCATGTGGGACCACCTGGACACACCCACCCCAGATACCTGGGACCCCCATCCATGTGGGACCACCTGGACACCCCCCCAACCCCAGATATCTGGGACCCCCAACCATGTGGGACCACCTGGACTCCCCCAACCCCAGATACCTGGGACCCCCATCCATGTGGGGACCACCTGGACACGCCCCCCCCCAACCCCAGATACCTGGGACCCCCATCCATGTGGGACCACCTGGACACCCCCCCCTAGATACCTGGGACCCCCATCCATGTGGGACCACCTGGACTCCCCCAACCCCAGATACCTGGGACCCCCATCCAGCTGGGACCACCTGGACCCCCCCCCAACCCCAGATACCTGGGACCCCCATCCAGCTGGGACCACCTGGACCCCCCCCAACCCCAGATACCTGGGACCCCCCATCCATGTGGGACCACCTGGACACCCCCCAACCCCAGATACCTGGGACCCCCATCCATGTGGGACCACCTGGAACCCCCTCCCAGATACCTGGGACCCCCATCCATGTGGGACCACCTGGACACGCCCCCCCCCAACCCCAGATACCTGGGACCCACATCCAGCTGGGACCACCTGGATACCTGGAACCTCCTCCCAGATACCTGGGACCCCCATCCATGTGGGACCACCTGGAACCCCCTCCCAGATACCTCAAACACCTGGATCCCACCTGGACACCCCCCCTCCCCAGGTTCTTTGGTGTCTCCCACCCACTTGATGCCTACATGGGTCCTCCTGCTCACCCGGACCCCCACCCCACCCCGATACCTCAACCACCTGCGACCCCCACTTGCGTGGGTGTCCCCCTCCCACCCCCACTCCCAGGATGCCCCAACACAACGCGTGTCCCATCCCACCACCCCCACCCCCCCCAATGTCCCCCCTCAAGGGGGACCCCGGGGTGTCCCCAACTCACCCACCGCCCCCATCGCCGGCCGCTCATGGCCCGGGGGGGGTCCCCGGTGGCCCCCAGGGCTGCTCCCGTCCCCTCGTTCCCCGTCCCCCCCCCCGGTCCCCGCGCTCCCGGTTAATGTTTGATCCGAGGGGCCTCGGGGCCGGAAGGACCTTTTGGAGAAGGATGAGGGGGGTGGGTGGGTGTAAAGGGGGGGGGGGGGGGTTTCCCATCCCTGGAGTCCTCTGTGCGTGTCACCCCCCCCACCCCCCCCCCCCGCGCCCCCCCAACCATTGTCCCCTCGGTGTCCCCAAGGTTCGGGCGTCGAGGAAAAAGCCGCGTCGGGAGCCGCACGTCGTCCCCTGGCCAAGGGCCACCTCCGGCCCCGGCCCCGGCGCCGCGATGGCGGGGACGGGGGGGACACGGGGGGGGACACGGGGTGGGGGGACACGGGGTGGGAGAATATGGGATGGGGGGACACGGGGGGGGGACACGGGGTGGGGGGACACGGGGTGGGGGGACAAGGGGTGGGGATGGGGGACAGGGGGGATACGGGGATGGGGACACGGGGTGGGGGGGACATGGGATGGGGGGGATATGGGGTGGGGGGATATGGGATGGGGGGATATGGGATGGGGGGATATGGGATGGGGGGACACGGGGTGGGAGGGACACGGGGTGGGGGGATATGGGGTGGGGGGATATGGGATGGGGGGACACGGGGTGGGGGGGGACACGGGGTGGGGGGGATATGGGATGGGGGGATATGGGATGGGGGGGACACGGGGTGGGAGGGACACGGGGTGGGGGGATATGGGGTGGGGGGGATATGGGATGGGGGGGACACGGGGTGGGGGGATATGGGATGGGGGGACACGGGGTGGGGGGACATGGGGGGGGACAAGGGGTGGGGGGACACGGGATGGGGAGACAAGGGGTGGGGGGACACGGGGTGGGGGGATATGGGATGGGGGGACACGGGGTGGGGGGACACGGGGTGGGGGGACACGGGGTGGGGGAATATGGGATGGGGGGACATGGGGTGGGGGGACACGGGGTGGGGATGGGGACACGGGATGGGGGGGACACGGGGTGGGGGGACACGGGGTGGGGATGGGGACACGGGATGGGGGGGACACGGGGTGGGGGGACACGGGGTGGGGATGGGGGGGATATGGGATGGGGGGGACCCGGGGGGGGACACGGGGTGGGGATGGGGGGAGACGGGGTGCAGATGGGGATGGGGGGACACGGGGTGGGGGGGACACGGGGTGGGGGGACACGGGGCAGGGGACATGGGATAGGGATGGGGGACACGGGGTGGGGGGACACGGGCGTGGGGTGGGGGGGACATGGGATGGGGGACATGGGATGGGGATTGGGGGATACAGGGATGGGGGGCACGTGGGGGACAAGGGATGGGGACAAGGGATGGGGACATGGGAATGAGGGGACAAGAATATGGGGATGGGGACAGGGATCAGGCCGGGGGGACGGGGATCTGGGAATGGGGCAGGGGGACAAGGATGTGGGGACGGGGCTGGAGGGACAAGGATGGGGACGGGGAGACACGGGGATGGGGACAGGGATGGGACAAGGATGGCGGGTGGGGACACATGGGATGGGAACAAGGATGTGGGAACAGGGATGGGGACAAGGGGACAAGGATAGGGGGATGGGGACAAGGGGACAAGGGATAGGGGACAGGGATGGGACGGGGGACAAGGATGTGGGGATGGGGAAGGGGACACGGGGACAGGGATGAGAGGACAGGGATGGGGACGGGGACAGTGACATTGGATGGGGGTCAAGAATGGGGATGGGGACACAGGGATGGGCACAGGGGTCAGAGATGGGGACACTGGGAAAGGGATGGGACAGGAATGGGGACACTGGGAAAGAGTTGGGGACATTGGGACAGGGATGGGGACACTGGGACAGGGATGGGGACATTGGGACAGGGATGGGGATACTGGAACAAGGATGGGGACACTGGGAAAGGAATGGGGACACTGGGAAAAGGGTTGGGGACATTGGGACAGGGATGGGGACATGGACGGGGATGGGGACACTGGGAAAAGGTTGGGGACATTGGGAAAGGGTTGGGGCCACTGGGACAGGGATGGGACAGGGATGGGGCCACTGGAAAAGGGATGGGACAGGGATGGGGACATTGGGACAGGGATGGGGACACTGGGACACATACGGGGACACTGGGAAAGGGATGGGACGGGGATGGGGATACTGGGACAGGGATGGGGACACTGGGACACGTACGGGGACACTGGGACACGTACGGGGACACTGGGAAAGGGATGGGACGGGGATGGGGACACTGGGACAGGGATGGCCGCTGTCACCAAGGGGGAAGTTGCCTGTGACCAGCGGAAGTGGCCGAACAATGGCCCCGCGTCACCGTTGTCACCGTTGTCACCTCCGCGACGCCGCGTGGGGGCGGGTGGGCGGTGGGAAGTGGTGACAACGGGGACCCCCCCCCCCCCCCAAAAATCCCACCCGTGGGGATGGGACACGGCGGGGGGGGGGGCGGGGGAGAAGAGGTGACACGACAAGGGGGGGGGGGGGGGGGTCCCCACGGTCTGGGGACACGGAGGGGACGCGGAGGGGCCGGGCGGGGCGCGGGGCCAGGGCCGTACGTGCGGCTCCGCACGGGGCATCTCCGTGTGCGGCGCCAGCGCGGCCAAAGGGCGGCCGGGGAGGGGACAGACGGACAGAGGGGGGACAGGGGGTCACAGCGACAGAGAGGGGACAGACGGACAGAGGGACAGACGGAGAGGGACGGGGTTCACAGGGACAGAGAGGGGACAGACGGACAGATGGACAGAGAGGGACAGGGGGTCACAGGGACAGGCGGACAGAGGGACAGATGAACAGAGAGGGACGGGGGGTCATAGGGACAGAGAGGGGACAGACGGACAGAGATGGGTGAGGGACAGAGAGGGGACAGACGGACAGAGAGGGATGGGGGACAGAGGGACAGACGGGGGACAGACGGACAGAGGGGGGACAGGGGGTCATAGGGACAGAGAGGGGACAGACAGACAGAGAGGGATGGGGACAGAGGGACAGATAGGGACAGGGGACAGACGGGGGACAGACGGACAGAGGGGGGACAGATGGACAGAGGGGGGACAGGGGGTCATGGGGACAGAGAGGGGACAGACGGACAGAGAGGGACGGGGGTCACAGGGACAGGGGGTCACAGGGACAGAGAGGGGACAGACGGACAGATGGACAGAGAGGGACAGGGGACAGACGGGGGACGGGGGGTCACAGGGACAGGCGGACAGACGGACAGATGAACAGAGAGGGACGGGGGGTCACAGGGACAGAGAGGGGACAGACGGACAGAGATGGATGAGGGACAGAGAGGGAACAGACGGACAGAGAGGGATAGGGGACAGAGGGACAGACGGGGAACAGACGGACAGAGAGGGGACAGACGGACAGAGAGGGACGGGGGACACAGAGGGACAGGGGGTCACAGGGACAGATGGGGGACAGACGGACAGAGAGGGACAGGGGACAGAGAGGGATGGGGGGGACACACGGACAGATGGACAGAGAGGAACAGGCGGTCACAGGGACAGACGGGGGACAGACGGACAGAGAGGGATGGGGGACAGACAGGGGAGAGAGAGGACAGACAGACAGAGGGGGGAACAGAGGGACCGAGAGGGACAGACGGATAGAGAGGGGACAGACGGACAGAGGGGGGACAGGGGCACAGAGAGGGACAGGGGGTCACAGGGACAGACGGACAGAGAGGGACAGGGGGACAGACGGAAAGATGGACAGAGAGGGACTGGGGACGGACAAGGGAGAGAGGGGACAGACGGACAGAGCGGGGAACAGAGGGATCGAGAGGGACAGATGGACAGAGGGGGGGACAGAGAAGGAGAGGTGGATGGAGGACAGAGGGACAGAGAAGGACACGGGGACAGAGAGGAGAGAGAGGGACAAAGAAGGAGAGAGAGGGGACAGAGGGACAGGGACACAGAGGGGACAGCAGGACAGACAGACACGGCCAAAGGGAGCCCCTGGAGGGAAGGGGGACGCAGCACAGGGGGGGGGGGGTGGGATCCACCCAAGGACCCCCTCCCGGACACGACGTTCCCAGGTGGGAACCTCCACGTTTATTGGGTCCCCACCAATCCCAGACTCCTCGGGGTGGGGACAACGGGGTCCTCGGGGGCTCCTTGGTGGCCCTGGCTCTGCCTGTTGGGGGCATCTCGGTGGCTTCTTGGTGGCCCTCGTGGCTTCTTGGTGGCCCCAGGTCGCGGTGGCCACGACTCCGTGGTGGCATCTTGATGGCTCCAGGTCACTGGAGGCCTCTTGGTGGCCCCAGCTCATCATTAATTCCAAGTCCTGGTGGCCCATGGTGACATCCTTGGTGGCCCCGGTGCCTCGTGGTGGCCCCTCGACGCCTCAGAGTGGTTCTGGAATCCTCCAGAAGGTCTTGGGGGGTGCCCCCTTGGAGATGACGGAGCCCACGGTGCCCCCCCCCCCCCCTCCCCCAAAGTCTCAAGAGTCGTTTTTGGGGCACTTTGAGATGTTTTGGGGTGTCCTCTTGTCCCCCAAACCTTAAGGAACCCCCCAAGACCCCAAGGAACCCCCGAAGAAGCCCTCCAAGCCCCTCCCCATCACCCTCAACAGATCCCCAAGACCTCAGTCTGCTCCTGAGGACCTCCAGGAGCCCCCCCCCAAGACCTCCAGGAGCCCCCCAAGACCTCCACGAGCCCCCCAAGACATCCAGGAGACCCCCAAGACTTCAATCTACTCCCCAAAGCCCTCAAGGACCCCCCCCCAAGCCCTCGAGGAACCCCCCCCAAGATGCACTTCAACACCTCCAGAAGCTCCTCAAGAAGCCCCCCAAGATCCTTTCCACCACCCTGAGGAGGCCCCCAACGCCTCTAAAAGCCCCCCCCAAGACCTCAATCTGCTCCTCAAGCACTCGAGGACCCCCCCCCCACCCAAACCCCCCGACCCCCCCAAGAAGCGCCCCCTCCTCACGTCCCCTCCCGGCACACGCGGATGTGAATGGCAGAGTTGTGGCGCAAGCGCGGGGTCTCCCCATCCTCCTCCTCCACCTCCTCCACCTCCTCCTCATTTCGGGGGGGGTCCCCTTCGCCCCCTGGCGCCCGGGGGGGGGGCGTGGAGGGGCCCCCCCGGGGCCACCAAAAGCCACGGAGGAGGTGCTGGCGTGGAGGCTGAGGGCGCCGGGCGCGGCCGCCTGGAGCTGCAGAGCCAAGTTGATGGCTCTGGGGACGGCCAAGCCGAGGCCGTGGAGGCGTAATTCGAGGGGGGGGCTCGAGGTTTTGGGGTGGGAGGTTGGATTTTGGGGTGTCCCACCCCCCGAAAGAGCCCCCCCGGTGCCCAAAAGGGGTGCCAGGAGGCGCTGGCAGCGGCGCAGTTGGGCGCGGAAATCCGTCCGAGTGGTGACGAAGACGTCGGCGGCCGAAGGGGGGTGGGGGGGGGGGGGCGCGGGGGGAGGAAGGGGGGGCGGCGGCGGCGGTGGTGGTGATGGGGGTGGGGAGGGCCCCCCCCCCCGAAATCTTGGGGGAACCCCCCCCCTTCAATTTGGGGGAAGCCCCGGGGGGGGCTGGGTGATCTGAGGACATTCCTGGGGAAGGGGATGGAGACGGGTGTTAAGGACACCCCCAAAATCTCACACCCCCCCCCGGGACCCCCAAAGCCCCCCCCAGAATACTCCACCCCCCCCCCCCAGCCCTCCCCAACCACCAGACCCCTCCAACCCCCCCTCCCAGGGACCCCCAAAATGCCTCCTCCAACCCCCCCAAACCTCTCAGCCCCCCAAAACACCCCAAACCCTCCCCAGGGACCCCACGCCCCCCCCAGACACCCCCCCAAAACAATCCCCCCACGGACCCCCGAACCACCTCAACCCCCCCCGACCCCCCATAACCCCCCCCACCCGAGATCTCTCAGCCCCCACCCCAGGGACCTCCAAAACCATCTCGGACCCCCCCAGACCCTTATAACCCCCCCCAGGGACCCCACAGCCCCCCCAAACCACCTCAGACACCCCTACAGACTCCCCCCACCCCACAGCGTCCCCCAAAGCGCCCCCCCCAGCCCCATAGAAGCCCCTCCACCCATCTGCCCCCAACAGCCCCGCTAATGCCCCCCAGCGCTCCCCAAAGTGCCCCCTCCGGACCCATAGAACCCCCCCCGCTGCCCCCCGGGCCCCTATGGATCCCCCTCCCCCAATAACTCCCCTAGTCCATCCCCGCAGCCCCCTCCTCCCCCCCGCACCTCTCCTCGTTCCCCTCCGCCGCTGCTTCCGCTTCCGGGGTCGCAGCACAAGCCCCGCCCCCTCCCAAGCCCCGCCCCCTTTCCCGCGAAACCACGTGACGCTTCTCGCCTTTCCCTCCAGCTTCCCAAGAAATTGGGGGGGGGGGGGGGGAATCCCACACTGTCGCCATGGAAACCGGGAAGTCGTGTGTGTGCCCACCCCCCCCCCCCGAGCCCCGTTACCACGGCGACACCCCCGTCTCCATGGGGACCTCATCCCCGTTGCCATGGAGACCGCAGAGGAGGCCCCCCCCTGCCCCCCACCAAATCGGGGTTGTTGGGGGTGACGGGGGAAGTGGGGAGGGGCTTCGTGTGGGGCTGGGGGGATCGGTGACCCCTTTCCCTGCCCCATAGCGCCACTGCTGCCCCACAGCCCCGCCCCCTGCCCCACAGCCCCGCCCCACCAAACCACGCCCCCTCCCACCAAGACACGCCCCCCTCCCCGTAGACCCCGCCCCTTTCACATCAACCCCGAGACCTCCCCAGCCACGTGCGCCCCTCAGGTGGGCGTGGTTTATCTTAGCCACTCCCCTCTGCACCCAGGGGGCTTGACCAATGCGCGTCAGGCTCCAACGGGAAACCCCGCCCCCTGGAAGAAGTGGGCGTGGCTTACCCAAACCTCTCCCCATTGAGCGCAACGGGCGGGCCCAGCGCCCATTGATGCTGACCCCGTGGGAAGCCACGCCTCTCATAGGCCACGCCCTCCTACCAAGCGGCGCCCTCTTATTGGCTGCGGCGCCCCCCCTGGCCACGCCCCCTCCTCGCCGCCGCCGGGCGCTGTCCAGGGTGCTGAAACCCCGCGGCCGCCACCATGAGCGGGGGGGGTCTACGGCGGCGGTAGGGGGGGCGTGGCCACCGGGAGTCGAGGGGAGGCGTGGCCACCCGGCGAGGGGGGTGGGGAGACCGAGGGAGGGGACGGGGGGGTGGGGGGAGGAAGGGGGGGGGAACACAAAGTGGGGACCGGATGAGGGGGGGGAGGGGGAGACAAAGAGAGGGGAGGGGGAGGATGGGGGGGGTCCTGGTGTCCCTGTCCCCCCCCCCCCCATTGTCACAACGTTGTGTCCGCCGCCCCCCCCCCCCGGTGTCACCCTTTGTGTGTCCCCCCCCCATTGTCACCGTGTCCCTCTTCCCCCGCCATTGTCACAACGTCCCCCTCTGTGTGTCCCCCCCCAGTGTCACCACGTCCCTGTGTCCCCCCCCCGCGGTGTCATTGTGTCCCCCCCCCCCATTGTCACCTCGTGCCCCCCCTCAGTGTCACTGTGTCCCCCCCTCCACTGTCACCGCATCCCCCTGTCGTGTCCCCCCTCCCCCTTCCCCATTGTCACTGTCACCCCCCCCAGTGTCACCATGTGTGTCCCCCCCCGATGTCACCGTGTCCCCCTGTGTCCCCCCCCCCAGATGAGGTTGGGGCCCTCGTCTTCGACATCGGCTCCTTCTCCGTCCGCGCCGGATACGCCGGCGAGGATTGTCCCAAGGTGGGTGACACCGTGTCCCCTCCCCACCCCCAGTGTCCCCTCACCCACCCCTCATCTCCCCCCCCCCCAAATCCCCCCGTGTCCCCCCCCCCCAAAGGCCACCGTCCCCACTCCAGGCCATCCCCATGACCACAATGACCCCACGGCCGTTGAGCAATGGTCAACGTCCCCTTGGCCACCACTGTCACCACCCCAGTGTCCCCACGGTGGTGACGTCCCCATGGCCACCATCCCTCCTCACAATGTCCCTATCGTGGTGACATCCCCACGGCCACGTTGCCCCCACGGTGGTGACATCTCCACGGTGGTGACGTCCCCGTGACCACCACCACCACTACCACCACCACAACGTCCCCACGGCGGTGACGTCCCCGTGGCCGCCATGGCGGTGGCAGGCGGACTTCCCCACCACGGTGGGGGTCCTGTCCCCCGAGGAGGTGGCCCTGGAGCTGGATGGTGACAAGGACAAGAAGGGTGGGAAGGTCTACTACATCGACACCAATGCCCTGCACGTGGCCCGCGAGGGCATGGAGGTCCTCTCGCCCCTCAAGAACGGGATGAGTGAGTGGGGACATCTTGGGGACACCTTGGTGGGGGGGGACACGGGGATGGGGATGCCCTGCGGGGCCACAGGGAACCCAGAGATGGCATCTCAGGGGGGGTCGGAGTCACCCAATGGGGCCACCACGGGGTTGTGGTCACCTTGTTGGGCCACCAGAAGGTTGAGGTCACTCAACGGGGCCACCACAGGGTTGGGACCATGAGGTTGGGGTCACCCAATGGTGCCACCACAACGTTGGGGTCACCTCATGGGGCCACCATGACCTTAGGGTCACCCAATGGGGCCACCACAACGTTGGGGTCACCTCATGGGGCCACCATGACCTTAGGGTCACCCAATGGGGCCACCACAAGGTTGGGGTCACCTCATTGGGCCATCAGAGGGTTGAGGTCACCCAATGGGGCCACCAGAAGGTTGGAACCATGAGGTTGGGGTGACCCAATGGGGCCACCACAACGTTGGGGTCACCTCGTTGGGCCACCAGAAGGTTGAGGTCACCCAACGGGGCCACCAGAAGGTTGAGACCATGGAGTTGGGGTGACCCAATGGGGCCACCACAACGTTGGGGTCACCTAATGGGGTCACCATGACCTTGGGGTCACCCAATGGGGTCACCACAAGGTTGGGGTCACCTCATTGGGCCACCAGAAGGTTGAGGTCACTCAATGGGGCCATCAGAAGGTTGGAACCATGAGGTTGGGGTGACCCAATGGTGCCACCACAACGTTGGGGTCACCTCATGAGACCACCATGACCTTGGGGCCACCCAACGGTGCCATCACAAGGTTGAGGTCACCCAACGGGGCCATCAGAAGGTTGGGACCATGGGGTTGGGGTGACCCAATGGTGCCACCACAACGTTGGGGTCACCTCATGGTGCCACCACGACCTTGAGGTCACCCAACGGGGCCACCGTGTCCCCAGTCGAGGACTGGGAGTGCTTCCAGGCCATCTTGGACCACACCTACGGGAAGCACGTCAAGTCGGAGCCCGGCCTTCACCCTGTCCTCATGTCCGAGGCGCCGGTAGGTGGCCCCTCCGCCCGCGTTGTCCCCTCCCCACCGCCACGGCGAGGGGTTTTTCCTGGTGACCCCAAGCCTTGTCCCCTGTCCCCTCCTTCCCCAGTGGAACACGAGGGCCAAGCGGGAGAAGCTGACGGAGTTGATGTTCGAGCACTACAACATTCCCGCCTTCTTCCTCTGCAAGACGGCCGTGCTCACCGCGTATCCACCCCCACCCAACGGGGACCACCCAACGGGGTCAACCACCACCCCCGGGGACACCCCCCCCACCCCCCCACACCCCCCGGCAGGCGGAGGAGGGGCTGGGTGGGGAGGTGGTGGGTCTGGAGAAGGTTGGGTGGGTCTAGAGCTGGTTGGGAGGGTCTAGAGATGGTTGGGTGTGTCTAGAGGTGGTTGGGAGGGTCTAGAGGTGGTTGGGTGGATCTAGAGATGGTTGGATTGGTCTAGAGGTGGGTTTAGAGGCAGTTGGGTGGGTCGAGAGGTCATTGGGTGGGTCTGGAGATGGTTGGGTTGGCCTAGAGGTCGTTGGGTTGGCCTGGAGGTGGGTTTTAGAGGTGGTTGGGTGGGTCGAGAGGTGGTTGGGTCAGCCTAGAGGTCGTTGGGTTGGCCTGGAGGTGGGTTTAGAGGTGGTTGGGTGGGTCGAGAGGTCATTGGCTGGGTCTGGAGATGGTTGGGTTGGCCTAGAGGTCGTTGGGTTGGCCTGGAGGTGGGTTTAGAGGTGGTTGGGTGGGTCTGGAGATGATTGGGTTGGCCTAGAGGTGGTTGGGTTGGTCTAGAGGTCGTTGGGTTGGCCTGGAGGTGGGTTTAGAGGCAGTTGGGTGGGTCGAGAGGTCATTGGGTGGGTCTGGAGATGGTTGGGTTGGCCTAGAGGTCGTTGGGTTGGCCTAGAGGTGGTTGGGTTGGTCTAGAGGTCATTGGGTAGGTCTGGAGATGGCTGGGTTGGCCTAGAGGTGGTTGGGTTGGCCTGGAGGTGGGTTTTAGAGGTGGTTGGGTGGGTCTAGAGGTCATTGGGTGGGTCTGGAGATGGTTGGGTTGGCCTAGAGGTTGTTGGGTTGGCCTGGAGGTGGGTTTAGAGGTGGTTGGGTGGGTCGAGAGGTGGTTGAGTCAGCCTAGAGGTCATTGAGTTGGCCTGGAGGTGGGTTTAGAGGCAGTTGGGTGTGTCGAGAGGTCATTGGGTGGGTCTGGAGATGGTTGGGTTGGCCTAGAGGTCGTTGGGTTGGCCTGGAGGTGGGTTTAGAGGTGGTTGGGTGGGTCGAGAGGTGGTTGGGTTGGCCTAGAGGTGGTTGGGTTGGCCTGGAGGTGGTTGGGTAGCTGGAGGTGGTTGGGTTGGCCTGGAGGTGGGTTTTAGAGGCAGTTGGGAGGGTCGAGAGGTCATTGGGTGGGTCTGGAGATGGTTGGGTTGGCCTAGAGGTCGTTGGGTTGGCCTGGAGGGGGGTTTAGAGGCATTTGGGTGGGTCGAGAGGTCATTGGGTGGGTCTGGAGATGGTTGGGTTAGCCTAGAGGTGGTTGGGTTGGCCTAGAGGTGGGTTTTAGAGGTGGTTGGGTGGGTCGAGAGGTCATTGGGTGGGTCTGGAGACGGTTGGGTGCCCCTGGGGCCGGTTGGTCCCCTCGTTAGCGGGGTCCCCCCTCCTCGTTAGCGTTTGGCCCCTCCCTTGACGCCGCCGGCCCAGCTTCGCCAACGGGCGCAGCACAGGGCTGGTCCTGGACAGCGGCGCCACCCACACCACGGCCATCCCGGTCCACGATGGATACATCCTCCAACAGGGTGAGGGGAAGGGGGCGGAGCCAAAGGGGGTGTGGTCACGGCGAGAAGGGGGCGTGGCCACTCACCGGTCCACGCCCACCTCCCAGGCATCGTCAAGTCGCCGTTGGCCGGGGACTTCATCTCCATGCAGTGCCGGGAGCTCTTCCAGGAGATGAACATTGACATCGTGCCGCCATATCTGATCGCCGCCAAGGTAGGAGGGGGGGCGTGGCCACCTTCATTTGGCCCCGCCCCCTTTGACCGCACCCCATCTGTCCCCTGCCCCTCACTCTGCCCCGCCCCACCGTGGCCACACCCCCTCTAACCACACCCCCCTGATGCCCCACCCCCTCCGCGTTGACCCCACCCACTCAAGCCACGCCCCTCGCTTTGGCCCCACCCACTCACCAGGAGGATCCCATTCCTAACCCCCCCCTCCAATGTCACTCCTAGCCCCTCCCAAACCCGTTCGGGGGGGGGGGGGGGGAGATCCCAGTGCCCAACCCCCCCCCCATCCCACTCCCAACCCCCCCAACCCTATTCCCAGGGGAATTCCATCCCCAGCCCACCCCCCCATTCCCAGGGGATCCCCCCCACATTCCCAGTGGGTCCCATCCCCAGACCCCCTCCAATTCCATCCCCAGACCCCCCCCCATTCCCAGGGGATCCCCCCCACATTCCCAGGTGGTCCCATCCCCAGACCCCCTCCAATCCCATCCCCAGCCCCCCCCCCATTCCCAGGGGATCCCATCCCCATCCCCCCCCCCGATTCCCAGGGAATCCCATCCCCAGTCCCAGCCCCCCCCCCCATTCTCAGGGGATTCCCCCCCCTCCCCATTCCCAGGGGATCCCATCCCCATTCCCCCCCTCCAATCCCATCCCCAGAGCCCCCCCCCCCCGATTCCCAGGGGGATCCCATCCCCAGCCCCAGCCCCCTCCCCATTCCCAGGGGGATCCCCCCCCATTCCCAGGGGGTCCTACCCCCAACCCCCCCCCCATTCCCAGGGTGTCCTATTCCCAGCCCCCCTCCAATCCCAGCCCCAGCCCTCCCCCCCCCATTCCCAGGGGGATCCCAGCACCATCCCCAGCCCCCCCCCCCCATTCCCAGGGGATCCCCCCCCCATTCCCAGGGGGTCCATCCCCAGACCTTTGACCTCAGCCACTCTATGACCCCGCCCCATTTGACCCCGCCCCTTATACGACTCCGCCCCCGCTTTGGCCCCGCCCACCTGCTTTGGCCCCGCCCCCAGGAGCCGGTGCGCGAGGGCGCCCCCCCCAACTGAAGAAGAAGGAGAAGCTCCCGCAGGTCTCCAAGTCCTGGCACAACTTCACCTGCAACGTGAGCTGGGGAGGGGGTGAGGGGTCCCCCCATTCCTGGTGTGTGGGGGGGTCCCCACTCTTGGGATCAAATTGGGGGGGTCTGGATCCCTGGGTCAAAATTGGGGGGGTCTGGATCCCTGGGGGTCCCTCGTGGATGGGGGTGAACCTGAATCCCCTGAGGGGGGTCCTGGATGCCATTGGAGGGGGGGGGGGAGTCTGGATCCCTGGGGTCAAACTGGGGGCGTCCTCAAATCCTTGGGATCAAACTGGGAGGGAGGGGGGTGTCCTGGGTTCCTGGGATCAAACTCTGGGGGGGGGGATCTCAAATCCCTGGGATCAATCTGGGGGAGTCCCAATCCCTGGGATCCAGTTGGGGGGGGTGTGGTCTCAATCCTTGGGATCAAATTGGGAGGGGGGGGTCCTGGATCCCTGGGATCAAACTTGAGTGTGGGGGGGGTGGTCCTGGAATCCTGGGTCCCCCATGTTAAGGGGGGGAGGGTGTCTGGATTCCTGGGGGTTCCCTATCAGGAGTTTGGGGTGAAAGGCGTGGGTTAGGGGGGGTCCTTTTGGGGTATCACCCACTCCCCCTCCCTCATCCTTTTCGGGGGGTCCCCAAATGCCCTGGATCCACCCCAATTTTTGCCCCCTCCACCCCCCCACCCCCCCCCAATACCAGGAGGTGATCCAGGACTTCCAAGCCTCGGTGCTGCAGGTTTTCCGACTCCCCCTACGACGAGCAGTGAGTTTTTTTTGGGGGGGGGGTTCAGGGGTTTCTAGGGTGGTCAAAGAGGGGTGTTTTGGGGTCTCCCCCCACCCCGTAACCCCCCCCCTGTCGTCCCCCCCCCAGGGTGGCTGCCCAGATGCCCACGGTTCACTACGAGATGCCCAACGGTTACAACACCGACTACGGCGCCGAGCGGCTCCGCATCCCCGAGGGCTCTTTGACCCTCCAACGTCAAGGTTTGGGGATTGGGGGGGGGGAGAGAGTCCCAAATAATTAGAGGAGGGGCAATTAATTAGGGTGACCCTTTTGTTCCCCCCAAAATTCCCCCAAGCCCCTTGGGGATGCTGGATGTGGGGTACGGAGTCACCACCAGCATCGGGATGTGGAATTTAGGGGGATCCTGAGGGGCTTTGGGGAGCCCAATGATTGGGAGTGGCAATTAATTGGGAGTGGACTATTAATTGGGGGGGGGGGCAATTAATTAGGGGGACAGCTTTGATCCCCCTCAAAGCCCCACCAGTCCTCTGGGGGATGTGGGACACGTGGTCACCACTATAGGGGTGTGAGGTTGAGGAGGCCCTGAGGGGTTGGTGGGGTCTTGAGGGATTTGAGGGGGCCCAATTAATTGGGGGGGGGGGCAATTAATTAGGAGGGGGTCCAATTAATTAGGAGGACCCCTTAAATCCCCCCCCCAGGGCCTCTCGGGGAACACAATGCTGGGCGTGGGGCACGTGGTGACCACCAGCATCGGGATGTGCGACATCGACATCCGACCGGTGAGACCCCAGGGATTTTGGGGAGGGGGGGGGAGGAATTTGGGGGAGGGGGAAGGGGGTTTGGGGGGTGCAGGGGGTGACCCCCAAACCCCTCCCTCACCCCTAAATAAATCCCCCCTGCAGGGTCTCTACGGCAGCGTCATCGTGACGGGGGGGAACACCCTGCTGCAGGGCTTCACCGACCGCCTCAACCGGGAGCTCTCCCAAAAGACCCCCCCCGTGAGGAACTGGGGTGTGGGGGAGATGGGGTGGGGGGCAAATCCCTTAGAGACCCCTGGCTGCCTCCAGCTGCCCCCTCCCAGTGCCTCCCAGTTGGCCTCCAGTTAACCAGTTGCCCCCCCCTCCCTCCCAGAGCATGCGCCTGAAGCTGATCGCCAGCAACAGCACCATGGAGCGGCGCTTCAGCCCCTGGATCGGGGGCTCCATCCTGGCCTCCCTCGTGAGTGGGGGGGCCGGGGGGAAAGGGGGGGAGAAGGGGGGGAAAGGAGGGGGAGGAAAGGGGGGAAGGAGGGGGAGGAGGGGGGGGAGAAGGGGGGAAAGGAGGGGGAGGAAAGGGGGGGAAAGGAGGGGGAGGAAAGGGGGGGAAGGAAGGGGGGAGGAAAAGGGGGGGGGAGGAAAGGGGGGGGAGGAAAGTGGGGGGG
>JAUMJL010001924.1:0-19808 GCA_033558185.1 Dromococcyx pavoninus
GGTACCTCAATCATTTTTAGATTCCTCAATCCATTTTTGGATTCCTCAATCCATTTTTGGGCCTCCCAATGTTTTTTTGGGGTTCCTCAATCCATTTTTGGGTTCCTCAGCCCATTTTTGTGTCACTCAAACCAGTTTTGGTTTCCTCAATCCGTTGTTGGGCCTTTCAATCCAGTTTTTGTTCCCTCAATCTATTTTGGAGTTCCTCAATCAATTTTTGTGTTCCTCACTTTATTTTTTGGTCCCTCGACCTATTTTTGAGTTCGTCAATCCATTTTTGGGCCCCTCAATCCATTTTTTGGGTCCCTCAATCCATTTTTGGCTTCCTCAATCCATTTTTTTGGTCCTTAAGCCATTTTTGGGTTCCTAAATCCATTTTTGTGTTCCTTAATCCGTTCTTGGGTCCCACAGACAATTTTGGGGTTCCTCAAAACTTTTCTGGGTTCTTCAATCCATTTTTTTTTCCTTCAATCCATTTTTGGGTCCTTCAATCCATTTTTGGGTCCCTCAATGCATTTATGGTTCTTCAGCCAATTTTTGGGTTCCCTGAATCCATTTTTGGGTTCCTCAATCCATTTTTTGGTCCCTCAACCTATTTTGGAGTTCCTCGATCAATTTTTGTGTTCCTCAATTTATTTTTTGGTCCCCCGATCTATTTTTGAGTTCGTCAATCCATTTTTGGGTTCCTCGATAAATTTTTGGTTCCTCGCTTTATTTTTGGGTCCCTTGGCCTATTTTTGGGTTCGTCAATCCATTTTGGGATTGTCAATCCACTTTTGGATCCCTAAATCCATTTTTGGGTTCCTCATTCCATTTTTGGGTTCATCCATCCATTTTTGGGCGTCCCAATCTGGTTTTGGGTTCCTCAATCCATTTTTGGGTTCGTCAGCCAATTTTAGCATCCCTCAATCCATTTTTGGTTCCCTTAATCCATTTCTGGGTCCTTCGAACCCTTTCTGGGTTCCAAAATACATTTTTAGGTCCCTCAAACCATTTTTGGGCCTCTCAATCCCTTTTTGGGTGTTTCAATCCATTTTTGTGTTCCTCAATCCATTTTATTGCCTTTCAATGCACTTTGGGTTCCTCGATCAATTTTTGGTCCCTCACTTTATTTTTGTGTCCCTCGGCCTATTTTGGGGTTCTTCAATCGAGTTTTCGGTTCCTCAATCGTTTTTTGGGTCCCTCAATCCATTTCTGCGTCCTGCAATCCATTTTTGGGTTCCTCAATCAATGTTTGGGTTCCTCAATCCATGTTTGGGTTCCTCAATCCATTTTTGGCTTCGTCAATCCATTTTCTGGTCCCTGAATCCATTTTTGGGTTCCTCAATCCATTTTCTGGTTCTTCAATCCGTTTTTGGTCTCCCTCAGCCCATTTTTGGTTTCCTCCATCAGTTTTTTGGTCCCTCAATCCATTTTTGGTTTCCTTAGCCTACTTATGGGTTCCTCAATCGATTTTTGAATTCCTCAAACCATTTTTGAGCCTCCCAATCTGTTTTTGGTTTCCTCAATCCATTTTATTGTCCCTCAATCCTTTTTTGGGTCCTCCAATCCATTTTTGGGTCCCTCAAGGCATTTTGTGGTTCTTCAGCCCATTTTTGGTTTCGTCAATCCGTTTTGGGGCTCCTCAATCCATTTTTTGATCCCTCGACCTATTTTTGAGTTCGTCAATCCATTTTTGGGCCTCCCAGTCTGTTTTGGGGTTCCTCAATCCATTTTTGGGTTCCTCAGCCCATTTTTGTGTCACTCAAACAAGTTTTGGTTTCCTCAATTCATTTTTGGGCCTTTCAATCTATTTTTTGGTCCCTCAATCCATTTTGGAGTTCCACGATTAATTTTCGTGTTCCTCACATTATTTTTTGATCCCTCGACCTATTTTTGAGTTCGTCAATCCATTTTTGGGCCCCTCAATCCATTTTTTGGTCCCTGAATCCATTTTGGCTTCCTCAATCAATTTTTGGCTTCCTCAATCGATTTTTTTGTTCCCTAAGTGATTTTTGGGTTCCTAAATCCATTTTTGTGTTCCTCAATCCATTCTTGGGTCCCACAGACAATTTTGGGGTTCCTCAAAACTTTTCTAGGTTCTTCAATCCATTTTATTGGCCCTCAATCCATTTTTGGGTCCTTCAATCCATTTTATGGTTCTTCAGCCCATTTTTCGGTTCCTCAATCCATTTTTAAGTTCCTCAATCCATTTTTTGGGTCCCTCAATCCATTTTTGGTTCCTAAATCTATTTTCGGGTTCCTCAAACCATTTTTTGATCCCTCGGCCCATTTTTCGGTTCCTCAATCCATTTTTAAGTTCCTCAATCCGGTTTTGGGTTCCTCAATCCATTTTTGTGTTCCTCAATCCATTTTTTAGTTCTTCAATCCTTTTCTTCCTCACTCAATCTATTTTTGGGTTCCTCATCCCATTTTTGGGTTCCTCAAACCATTTTTGTGTTCCTCTATGCATTTTTGGGTTCCTCTATTTATTTTGGGGTACCTCAATCATTTTTAGATTCCTCAATCCATTTTTGGATTCCTCAATCCATTTTTTAGGCCTCCCAATGTTTTTTTGGGGTTCCTCAATCCATTTTTGGGTTCCTCAGCCCATTTTTGTGTCACTCAAACCAGTTTTGGTTTCCTCAATCCGTTGTTGGGCCTTTCAATCCAGGTTTTGTTCCCTCAATCCATTTTGGAGTTCCTCAATCAATTTTTGTGTTCCTCACTTTATTTTTTGGTCCCTCGACCTATTTTTGAGTTCGTCAATCCATTTTTGGGCCCCTCAATCCATTTTTTGGGCCCTCAATCCATTTTTGGCTTCCTCAATCCATTTTTTTGGTCCCTAAGCCATTTTTGGGTTCCTAAATCCATTTTTGTGTTCCTCAATCCGTTCTTGGGTCCCACAGACAATTTTGGGGTTCCTCAAAACTTTTCTGGGTTCTTCAATCCATTTTTTGTCCCTCAATCCATTTTTGGGTCCTTCAATCCATTTTTGGGTCCCTCAATCCATTTATGGTTCTTCAGCCCATTTTTCGGTTCCCTCAATCCATTTTTGGGTTCCTCAATCCATTTTTTGATCCCTCGATCTATTTTGGAGTTCCTCGATCAATTTTTGTGTTCCTCAATTTATTTTTTGGTCCCCCGATCTATTTTTGAGTTCGTCAATCCATTTTTGGGTCCCTAAATCCATCCATTTTTGGATTCCTCACCCCGTTTTTGTATCCCTCAATCCTTTTTTGGTTCCCTCAATCCATTTCCTGGTCCTTCGAACCATTTCTGGGTTCCAAAATACATTTTTGGATCCCTCAATGCATTTTTGTGTTCGTGAATCCATTTTTGGGTCCCTCAGATCATTTTGGATTCCTCAATCCATTTTTGGGTTCCTCAATACATTTTTTGGTTCTTCAATCCATTTTTTGTGTCACTCAAACTATTTTTGTGTTCCTCATCCAATTTTTGGGTTCCTCAAACCATTTTTGGATTCCTTTATCTATTTTGGGATACCTCAATCCATGTTTAGATTCCTCAATCCATTTTTTGATTCCTCAATCCTTTTTTGGGCCTCCCAATCTGGTTTTGGGTTCCTCAATCCATTTTTGGATGTTTCAATCCATTTTTGTGTTCCTCAATCCATTTTTTTGACCCTCAATCCATTTTTGGGTTCCTCGATAAATTTTTGGTTCCTCGCTTTATTTTTGGGTCCCTTGGCCTATTTTTGGGTTCGTCAATCCATTTTGGGATCGTCAATCCACTTTTGGATCCCTAAATCCTTTTTTGGGTTCCTCATTCCATTTTTGGGTTCATCCATCCATTTTTGGGCGTCCCAATCTGGTTTTGGGTTCCTCAATCCATTTTTGGGTTCGTCAGCCAATTTTAGTATCCCTCAATCCATTTTTGGTTCCCTCAATCCATTTCTGGGTCCTTCGAACCGTTTCTGGGTTCCAAAATACATTTTTAGGTCCCTCAAACCATTTTTGGGCCTCTCAATCCCTTTTTGGGTGTTTCAATCCATTTTTGTGTTCCTCAATCCATTTTATTGCCTTTCAATGCACTTTGGGTTCCTCGATCAATTTTTGGTCCCTCACTTTATTTTTGTGTCCCTCGGCCTATTTTGGGGTTCCTCAATCGAGTTTTCGGTTCCTCAATCGTTTTTTGGGTCCCTCAATCCATTTCTGCGTCCTGCAATCCATTTTTGGGTTCCTCAATCAATGTTTGGGTTCCTCAATCCATGTTTGGGTTCCTCAATCCATTTTTGGCTTCGTCAATCCATTTTCTGGTCCCTGAATCCATTTTTGGGTTCCTCAATCCATTTTCTGGTTCTTCAATCCGTTTTTGGGCTCCCTCAGCCCATTTTTGGTTTCCTCCATCAGTTTTTTGGTCCCTCAATCCATTTTTGGTTTCCTTAGCCTACTTATGGGTTCCTCAATCCATTTTTGGATTCCTCAAACCATTTTTGAGCCTCCCAATCTGTTTTTGGTTTCCTCAATCCATTTTATTGTCCCTCAATCCTTTTTTGGGTCCTCCAATCCATTTTTGGGTCCCTCAAGGCATTTTGTGGTTCTTCAGCCCATTTTTGGTTTCGTCAATCCGTTTTGGGGCTCCTCAATCCATTTTTTGATCCCTCGACCTATTTTTGAGTTCGTCAATCCATTTTTGGGCCTCCCAATCTGTTTTGGGGTTCCTCAATCCATTTTTGGGTTCCTCAGCCCATTTTTGTGTCACTCAAACCAGTTTTGGTTTCCTCAATTCATTTTTGGGCCTTTCAATCTATTTTTTGGTCCCTCAATCCATTTTGGAGTTCCACGATTAATTTTCGTGTTCCTCACATTATTTTTTGGTCCCTCGACCTATTTTTGAGTTCGTCAATCCATTTTTGGGCCCCTCAATCCATTTTTTGGTCCCTGAATCCATTTTGGTTTCCTCAATCAATTTTTGGCTTCCTCAATCGATTTTTTTGTTCCCTAAGTGATTTTTGGGTTCCTAAATCCATTTTTGTGTTCCTCAATCCATTCTTGGGTCCCACAGACAATTTTGGGGTTCCTCAAAACTTTTCTAGGTTCTTCAATCCATTTTATTGGCCCTCAATCCATTTTTGGGTCCTTCAATCCATTTTATGGTTCTTCAGCCCATTTTTCGGTTCCTCAATCCATTTTTATGTTCCTCAATCCATTTTTTGGGTCCCTCAATCCATTTTTGGTTCCTAAATCTATTTTCGGGTTCCTCAAACCATTTTTTGATCCCTCGGCCCATTTTTCGGTTCCTCAATCCATTTTTAAGTTCCTCAATCCAGTTTTGGGTTCCTCAATCCATTTTTGTGTTCCTCAATCCATTTTTTAGTTCTTCAATCCTTTTTTTCCTCACTCAATCTATTTTTGGGTTCCTCATCCCATTTTTGGGTTCCTCAAACCATTTTTGTGTTCCTCTATGCATTTTTGGGTTCCTCTATTTATTTTGGGGTACCTCAATCATTTTTAGATTCCTCAATCCATTTTTGGATTCCTCAATCCATTTTTGGGCCTCCCAATGTTTTTTTGGGGTTCCTCAATCCATTTTTGGGTTCCTCAGCCCATTTTTGTGTCACTCAAACCAGTTTTGGTTTCCTCAATCCGTTGTTGGGCCTTTCAATCCAGTTTTTGTTCCCTCAATCTATTTTGGAGTTCCTCAATCAATTTTTGTGTTCCTCACTTTATTTTTTGGTCCCTCGACCTATTTTTGAGTTCGTCAATCCATTTTTGGGCCCCTCAATCCATTTTTTGGGTCCCTCAATCCATTTTTGGCTTCCTCAATCCATTTTTTTGGTCCCTAAGCCATTTTTGGGTTCCTAAATCCATTTTTGTGTTCCTTAATCCGTTCTTGGGTCCCACAGAAAATTTTGGGGTTCCTCAAAACTTTTCTGGGTTCTTCAATCCATTTTTTTTTCCTTCAATCCATTTTTGGGTCCTTCAATCCATTTTTGGGTCCCTCAATCCATTTATGGTTCTTCAGCCCATTTTTGGGTTCCCTGAATCCATTTTTGGGTTCCTCAATCCATTTTTTGGTCCCTCAACCTATTTTGGAGTTCCTCGATCAATTTTTGTGTTCCTCAATTTATTTTTTGGTCCCCCGATCTATTTTTGAGTTCGTCAATCCATTTTTGGGTTCCTCGATAAATTTTTGGTTCCTCGCTTTATTTTTGGGTCCCTGGGCCTATTTTTGGGTTCGTCAATCCATTTTTGGGCCCCTCAATCCATTTTTTGGGTCCCTCAATCCATTTTTGGCTTCCTCAATCCATTTTTTGGGTCCCTAAGCCATTTTTGGGTTCCTAAATCCATTTTTGTGTTCCTTAATCCGTTCTTGGGTCCCACAGACAATTTTGGGGTTCCTCAAAACTTTTCTGGGTTCTTCAATCCATTTTTTGTCCTTCAATCCATTTTTGGGTCCCTCAATCCATTTATGGTTCTTCAGCCCATTTTTCGGTTCCCTCAATCCATTTTTGGATTCCTCAATCCATTTTTTGGTCCCTCAATCCATTTTGGAGTTCCTCGATCAATTTTTGTGTTCCTCAATTTATTTTTTGGTCCCCCGATCTATTTTTGAGTTCGTCAATCCATTTTTGGGTCCCTAAATCCATCCATTTTTGGGTTCCTCACCCCGTTTTTGTATCCCTCAATCCTTTTTTCGTTCCCTCAATCCATTTCCTGGTCCTTCGAACCATTTCTGGGTTCCAAAATACATTTTTGGATCCCTCAATGCATTTTTGTGTTCGTGAATCCATTTTTGGGTCCCTCAGACCATTTTGGATTCCTCAATCCATTTTTGGGTTCCTCAATACATTTTTTGGTTCTTCAATCCATTTTTTGTGTCACTCCAACTATTTTTGTGTTCCTCATCCAATTTTTGGGTTCCTCAAACCATTTTTGGATTCCTTTATCTATTTTGGGATACCTCAATCCATGTTTAGATTCCTCAATCCATTTTTTGATTCCTCAATCCTTTTTTGGGCCTCCCAATCTGGTTTTGGGTTCCTCAATCCATTTTTGGATGTTTCAATCCATTTTTGTGTTCCTCAATCCATTTTTTTGACCCTCAATCCATTTTTGGGTTCCTCGATAAATTTTTGGTTCCTCGCTTTATTTTTGGGTCCCTTGGCCTATTTTTGGGTTCGTCAATCCATTTTGGGATCGTCAATCCACTTTTGGATCCCTAAATCCTTTTTTGGGTTCCTCATTCCATTTTTGGGTTCATCCATCCATTTTTGGGCGTCCCAATCTGGTTTTGGGTTCCTCAATCCATTTTTGGGTTCGTCAGCCAATTTTAGTATCCCTCAATCCATTTTTGGTTCCCTCAATCCATTTCTGGGTCCTTCGAACCGTTTCTGGGTTCCAAAATACATTTTTAGGTCCCTCAAACCATTTTTGGGCCTCTCAATCCCTTTTTGGGTGTTTCAATCCATTTTTGTGTTCCTCAATCCATTTTATTGCCTTTCAATGCACTTTGGGTTCCTCGATCAATTTTTGGTCCCTCACTTTATTTTTGTGTCCCTCGGCCTATTTTGGGGTTCTTCAATCGAGTTTTCGGTTCCTCAATCGTTTTTTGGGTCCCTCAATCCATTTCTGCGTCCTGCAATCCATTTTTGGGTTCCTCAATCAATGTTTGGGTTCCTCAATCCATGTTTGGGTTCCTCAATCCATTTTTGGCTTCGTCAATCCATTTTCTGGTCCCTGAATCCATTTTTGGGTTCCTCAATCCATTTTCTGGTTCTTCAATCCGTTTTTGGGCTCCCTCAGCCCATTTTTGGTTTCCTCCATCAGTTTTTTGGTCCCTCAATCCATTTTTGGTTTCCTTAGCCTACTTATGGGTTCCTCAATCCATTTTTGAATTCCTCAAACCATTTTTGAGCCTCCCAATCTGTTTTTGGTTTCCTCAATCCATTTTATTGTCCCTCAATCCTTTTTTGGGTCCTCCAATCCATTTTTGGGTCCCTCAAGGCATTTTGTGGTTCTTCAGCCCATTTTTGGTTTCGTCAATCCGTTTTGGGGCTCCTCAATCCATTTTTTGATCCCTCGACCTATTTTTGAGTTCGTCAATCCATTTTTGGGCCTCCCAGTCTGTTTTGGGGTTCCTCAATCCATTTTTGGGTTCCTCAGCCCATTTTTGTGTCACTCAAACCAGTTTTGGTTTCCTCAATTCATTTTTGGGCCTTTCAATCTATTTTTTGGTCCCTCAATCCATTTTGGAGTTCCACGATTAATTTTCGTGTTCCTCACATTATTTTTTGATCCCTCGACCTATTTTTGAGTTCGTCAATCCATTTATGGGCCCCTCAATCCATTTTTTGGGTCCCTCAATCCATTTTTGGCTTTTTCAATCCATTTTTTTGGTCCCTAAGCCATTTTTGGGTTCCTAAATCCATTTTTGTGTTCCTTAATCCGTTCTTGGGTCCCACAGACAATTTTGGGGTTCCTCAAAACTTTTCTGGGTTCTTCAATCCATTTTTTGTCCTTCAATCCATTTTTGGGTCCCTCAATCCATTTATGGTTCTTCAGCCCATTTTTGGGTTCCCTCAATCCATTTTTGGATTCCTCAATCCATTTTTTGGTCCCTCAATCCATTTTGGAGTTCCTCGATCAATTTTTGTGTTCCTCAATTTATTTTTTGGTCCCCCGATCTATTTTTGAGTTCGTCAATCCATTTTTGGGTCCCTAAATCCATCCATTTTTGGGTTCCTCACCCCGTTTTTGTATCCCTCAATCCTTTTTTGGTTCCCTCAATCCATTTCCTGGTCCTTCGAACCATTTCTGGGTTCCAAAATACATTTTTGGATCCCTCAATGCATTTTTGTGTTCGTGAATCCATTTTTGGGTCCCTCAGACCATTTTGGATTCCTCAATCCATTTTTGGGTTCCTCAATACATTTTTTGGTTCTTCAATCCATTTTTTGTGTCACTCCAACTATTTTTGTGTTCCTCATCCAATTTTTGGGTTCCTCAAACCATTTTTGGATTCCTTTATCTATTTTGGGATACCTCAATCCATGTTTAGATTCCTCAATCCATTTTTTGATTCCTCAATCCTTTTTTGGGCCTCCCAATCTGGTTTTGGGTTCCTCAATCCATTTTTGGATGTTTCAATCCATTTTTGTGTTCCTCAATCCATTTTTTTGACCCTCAATCCATTTTTGGGTTCCTCGATAAATTTTTGGTTCCTCGCTTTATTTTTGGGTCCCTTGGCCTATTTTTGGGTTCGTCAATCCATTTTGGGATCGTCAATCCACTTTTGGATCCCTAAATCCTTTTTTGGGTTCCTCATTCCATTTTTGGGTTCATCCATCCATTTTTGGGCGTCCCAATCTGGTTTTGGGTTCCTCAATCCATTTTTGGGTTCGTCAGCCAATTTTAGTATCCCTCAATCCATTTTTGGTTCCCTCAATCCATTTCTGGGTCCTTCGAACCGTTTCTGGGTTCCAAAATACATTTTTAGGTCCCTCAAACCATTTTTGGGCCTCTCAATCCCTTTTTGGGTGTTTCAATCCATTTTTGTGTTCCTCAATCCATTTTATTGCCTTTCAATGCACTTTGGGTTCCTCGATCAATTTTTGGTCCCTCACTTTATTTTTGTGTCCCTCGGCCTATTTTGGGGTTCCTCAATCCAGTTTTCAGTTCCTCAATCGTTTTTTGGGTCCCTCAATCCATTTCTGCGTCCTGCAATCCATTTTTGGGTTCCTCAATCAATGTTTGGGTTCCTCAATCCATGTTTGGGTTCCTCAATCCATTTTTGGCTTCGTCAATCCATTTTCTGGTCCCTGAATCCATTTTTGGGTTCCTCAATCCATTTTCTGGTTCTTCAATCCGTTTTTGGGCTCCCTCAGCCCATTTTTGGTTTCCTCCATCAGTTTTTTGGTCCCTCAATCCATTTTTGGTTTCCTTAGCCTACTTATGGGTTCCTCAATCCATTTTTGGATTCCTCAAACCATTTTTGAGCCTCCCAATCTGTTTTTGGTTTCCTCAATCCATTTTATTGTCCCTCAATCCTTTTTTGGGTCCTCCAATCCATTTTTGGGTCCCTCAAGGCATTTTGTGGTTCTTCAGCCCATTTTTGGTTTCGTCAATCCGTTTTGGGGCTCCTCAATCCATTTTTTGATCCCTCGACCTATTTTTGAGTTCGTCAATCCATTTTTGGGCCTCCCAATCTGTTTTGGCGTTCCTCAATCCATTTTTGGGTTCCTCAGCCCATTTTTGTGTCACTCAAACCATTTTTGGTTTCCTCAATTCATTTTTGGGCCTTTCAATCTATTTTTTGGTCCCTCAATCCATTTTGGAGTTCCACGATTAATTTTCGTGTTCCTCACATTATTTTTTGGTCCCTCAACCTATTTTTGAGTTCGTCAATCCATTTTTGGGCCCCTCAATCCATTTTTTGGTCCCTGAATCCATTTTGGCTTCCTCAATCAATTTTTGGCTTCCTCAATCGATTTTTTTGTTCCCTAAGTGATTTTTGGGTTCCTAAATCCATTTTTGTGTTCCTCAATCCATTCTTGGGTCCCACAGACAATTTTGGGGTTCCTCAAAACTTTTTTAGGTTCTTCAATCCATTTTATTGGCCCTCAATCCATTTTTGGGTCCTTCAATCCATTTTATGGTTCTTCAGCCCATTTTTCGGTTCCTCAATCCATTTTTATGTTCCTCAATCCATTTTTTGGGTCCCTCAATCCATTTTTGGTTCCTAAATCTATTTTCGGGTTCCTCAAACCATTTTTTGATCCCTCGGCCCATTTTTCGGTTCCTCAATCCATTTTTAAGTTCCTCAATCCGGTTTTGGGTTCCTCAATCCATTTTTGTGTTCCTCAATCCATTTTTTAGTTCTTCAATCCTTTTCTTCCTCACTCAATCTATTTTTGGGTTCCTCATCCCATTTTTGGGTTCCTCAAACCATTTTTGTGTTCCTCTATGCATTTTTGGGTTCCTCTATTTATTTTGGGGTACCTCAATCATTTTTAGATTCCTCAATCCATTTTTGGATTCCTCAATCCATTTTTTAGGCCTCCCAATGTTTTTTTGGGGTTCCTCAATCCATTTTTGGGTTCCTCAGCCCATTTTTGTGTCACTCAAACCAGTTTTGGTTTCCTCAATCCGTTGTTGGGCCTTTCAATCCAGTTTTTGTTCCCTCAATCCATTTTGGAGTTCCTCAATCCATTTTTGTGTTCCTCACTTTATTTTTTGGTCCCTCGACCTATTTTTGAGTTCGTCAATCCATTTATGGGCCCCTCAATCCATTTTTTGGGTCCCTCAATCCATTTTTGGCTTCCTCAATCCATTTTTTTGGTCCCTAAGCCATTTTTGGGTTCCTAAATCCATTTTTGTGTTCCTTAATCCGTTCTTGGGTCCCACAGACAATTTTGGGGTTCCTCAAAACTTTTCTGGGTTCTTCAATCCATTTTTTGTCCTTCAATCCATTTTTGGGTCCCTCAATCCATTTATGGTTCTTCAGCCCATTTTTGGGTTCCCTCAATCCATTTTTGGATTCCTCAATCCATTTTTTGGTCCCTCAATCCATTTTGGAGTTCCTCGATCAATTTTTGTGTTCCTCAATTTATTTTTTGGTCCCCCGATCTATTTTTGAGTTCGTCAATCCATTTTTGGGTCCCTAAATCCATCCATTTTTGGGTTCCTCACCCCGTTTTTGTATCCCTCAATCCTTTTTTGGTTCCCTCAATCCATTTCCTGGTCCTTCGAACCATTTCTGGGTTCCAAAATACATTTTTGGATCCCTCAATGCATTTTTGTGTTCGTGAATCCATTTTTGGGTCCCTCAGACCATTTTGGATTCCTCAATCCATTTTTGGGTTCCTCAATACATTTTTTGGTTCTTCAATCCATTTTTTGTGTCACTCCAACTATTTTTGTGTTCCTCATCCAATTTTTGGGTTCCTCAAACCATTTTTGGATTCCTTTATCTATTTTGGGATACCTCAATCCATGTTTAGATTCCTCAATCCATTTTTTGATTCCTCAATCCTTTTTTGGGCCTCCCAATCTGGTTTTGGGTTCCTCAATCCATTTTTGGATGTTTCAATCCATTTTTGTGTTCCTCAATCCATTTTTTTGACCCTCAATCCATTTTTGGGTTCCTCGATAAATTTTTGGTTCCTCGCTTTATTTTTGGGTCCCTTGGCCTATTTTTGGGTTCGTCAATCCATTTTGGGATCGTCAATCCACTTTTGGATCCCTAAATCCTTTTTTGGGTTCCTCATTCCATTTTTGGGTTCATCCATCCATTTTTGGGCGTCCCAATCTGGTTTTGGGTTCCTCAATCCATTTTTGGGTTCGTCAGCCAATTTTAGTATCCCTCAATCCATTTTTGGTTCCCTCAATCCATTTCTGGGTCCTTCGAACCGTTTCTGGGTTCCAAAATACATTTTTAGGTCCCTCAAACCATTTTTGGGCCTCTCAATCCCTTTTTGGGTGTTTCAATCCATTTTTGTGTTCCTCAATCCATTTTATTGCCTTTCAATGCACTTTGGGTTCCTCGATCAATTTTTGGTCCCTCACTTTATTTTTGTGTCCCTCGGCCTATTTTGGGGTTCCTCAATCCAGTTTTCAGTTCCTCAATCGTTTTTTGGGTCCCTCAATCCATTTCTGCGTCCTGCAATCCATTTTTGGGTTCCTCAATCAATGTTTGGGTTCCTCAATCCATGTTTGGGTTCCTCAATCCATTTTTGGCTTCGTCAATCCATTTTCTGGTCCCTGAATCCATTTTTGGGTTCCTCAATCCATTTTCTGGTTCTTCAATCCGTTTTTGGGCTCCCTCAGCCCATTTTTGGTTTCCTCCATCAGTTTTTTGGTCCCTCAATCCATTTTTGGTTTCCTTAGCCTACTTATGGGTTCCTCAATCCATTTTTGGATTCCTCAAACCATTTTTGAGCCTCCCAATCTGTTTTTGGTTTCCTCAATCCATTTTATTGTCCCTCAATCCTTTTTTGGGTCCTCCAATCCATTTTTGGGTCCCTCAAGGCATTTTGTGGTTCTTCAGCCCATTTTTGGTTTCGTCAATCCGTTTTGGGGCTCCTCAATCCATTTTTTGATCCCTCGACCTATTTTTGAGTTCGTCAATCCATTTTTGGGCCTCCCAATCTGTTTTGGCGTTCCTCAATCCATTTTTGGGTTCCTCAGCCCATTTTTGTGTCACTCAAACCATTTTTGGTTTCCTCAATTCATTTTTGGGCCTTTCAATCTATTTTTTGGTCCCTCAATCCATTTTGGAGTTCCACGATTAATTTTCGTGTTCCTCACATTATTTTTTGGTCCCTCAACCTATTTTTGAGTTCGTCAATCCATTTTTGGGCCCCTCAATCCATTTTTTGGTCCCTGAATCCATTTTGGCTTCCTCAATCAATTTTTGGCTTCCTCAATCGATTTTTTTGTTCCCTAAGTGATTTTTGGGTTCCTAAATCCATTTTTGTGTTCCTCAATCCATTCTTGGGTCCCACAGACAATTTTGGGGTTCCTCAAAACTTTTTTAGGTTCTTCAATCCATTTTATTGGCCCTCAATCCATTTTTGGGTCCTTCAATCCATTTTATGGTTCTTCAGCCCATTTTTCGGTTCCTCAATCCATTTTTATGTTCCTCAATCCATTTTTTGGGTCCCTCAATCCATTTTTGGTTCCTAAATCTATTTTCGGGTTCCTCAAACCATTTTTTGATCCCTCGGCCCATTTTTCGGTTCCTCAATCCATTTTTAAGTTCCTCAATCCGGTTTTGGGTTCCTCAATCCATTTTTGTGTTCCTCAATCCATTTTTTAGTTCTTCAATCCTTTTCTTCCTCACTCAATCTATTTTTGGGTTCCTCATCCCATTTTTGGGTTCCTCAAACCATTTTTGTGTTCCTCTATGCATTTTTGGGTTCCTCTATTTATTTTGGGGTACCTCAATCATTTTTAGATTCCTCAATCCATTTTTGGATTCCTCAATCCATTTTTTAGGCCTCCCAATGTTTTTTTGGGGTTCCTCAATCCATTTTTGGGTTCCTCAGCCCATTTTTGTGTCACTCAAACCAGTTTTGGTTTCCTCAATCCGTTGTTGGGCCTTTCAATCCAGTTTTTGTTCCCTCAATCCATTTTGGAGTTCCTCAATCCATTTTTGTGTTCCTCACTTTATTTTTTGGTCCCTCGACCTATTTTTGAGTTCGTCAATCCATTTATGGGCCCCTCAATCCATTTTTTGGGTCCCTCAATCCATTTTTGGCTTTTTCAATCCATTTTTTTGGTCCCTAAGCCATTTTTGGGTTCCTAAATCCATTTTTGTGTTCCTTAATCCGTTCTTGGGTCCCACAGACAATTTTGGGGTTCCTCAAAACTTTTCTGGGTTCTTCAATCCATTTTTTGTCCTTCAATCCATTTTTGGGTCCCTCAATCCATTTATGGTTCTTCAGCCCATTTTTGGGTTCCCTCAATCCATTTTTGGATTCCTCAATCCATTTTTTGGTCCCTCAATCCATTTTGGAGTTCCTCGATCAATTTTTGTGTTCCTCAATTTATTTTTTGGTCCCCCGATCTATTTTTGAGTTCGTCAATCCATTTTTGGGTCCCTAAATCCATCCATTTTTGGGTTCCTCACCCCGTTTTTGTATCCCTCAATCCTTTTTTGGTTCCCTCAATCCATTTCCTGGTCCTTCGAACCATTTCTGGGTTCCAAAATACATTTTTGGATCCCTCAATGCATTTTTGTGTTCGTGAATCCATTTTTGGGTCCCTCAGACCATTTTGGATTCCTCAATCCATTTTTGGGTTCCTCAATACATTTTTTGGTTCTTCAATCCATTTTTTGTGTCACTCCAACTATTTTTGTGTTCCTCATCCAATTTTTGGGTTCCTCAAACCATTTTTGGATTCCTTTATCTATTTTGGGATACCTCAATCCATGTTTAGATTCCTCAATCCATTTTTTGATTCCTCAATCCTTTTTTGGGCCTCCCAATCTGGTTTTGGGTTCCTCAATCCATTTTTGGATGTTTCAATCCATTTTTGTGTTCCTCAATCCATTTTTTTGACCCTCAATCCATTTTTGGGTTCCTCGATAAATTTTTGGTTCCTCGCTTTATTTTTGGGTCCCTTGGCCTATTTTTGGGTTCGTCAATCCATTTTGGGATCGTCAATCCACTTTTGGATCCCTAAATCCTTTTTTGGGTTCCTCATTCCATTTTTGGGTTCATCCATCCATTTTTGGGCGTCCCAATCTGGTTTTGGGTTCCTCAATCCATTTTTGGGTTCGTCAGCCAATTTTAGTATCCCTCAATCCATTTTTGGTTCCCTCAATCCATTTCTGGGTCCTTCGAACCGTTTCTGGGTTCCAAAATACATTTTTAGGTCCCTCAAACCATTTTTGGGCCTCTCAATCCCTTTTTGGGTGTTTCAATCCATTTTTGTGTTCCTCAATCCATTTTATTGCCTTTCAATGCACTTTGGGTTCCTCGATCAATTTTTGGTCCCTCACTTTATTTTTGTGTCCCTCGGCCTATTTTGGGGTTCCTCAATCCAGTTTTCAGTTCCTCAATCGTTTTTTGGGTCCCTCAATCCATTTCTGCGTCCTGCAATCCATTTTTGGGTTCCTCAATCAATGTTTGGGTTCCTCAATCCATGTTTGGGTTCCTCAATCCATTTTTGGCTTCGTCAATCCATTTTCTGGTCCCTGAATCCATTTTTGGGTTCCTCAATCCATTTTCTGGTTCTTCAATCCGTTTTTGGGCTCCCTCAGCCCATTTTTGGTTTCCTCCATCAGTTTTTTGGTCCCTCAATCCATTTTTGGTTTCCTTAGCCTACTTATGGGTTCCTCAATCCATTTTTGGATTCCTCAAACCATTTTTGAGCCTCCCAATCTGTTTTTGGTTTCCTCAATCCATTTTATTGTCCCTCAATCCTTTTTTGGGTCCTCCAATCCATTTTTGGGTCCCTCAAGGCATTTTGTGGTTCTTCAGCCCATTTTTGGTTTCGTCAATCCGTTTTGGGGCTCCTCAATCCATTTTTTGATCCCTCGACCTATTTTTGAGTTCGTCAATCCATTTTTGGGCCTCCCAATCTGTTTTGGCGTTCCTCAATCCATTTTTGGGTTCCTCAGCCCATTTTTGTGTCACTCAAACCATTTTTGGTTTCCTCAATTCATTTTTGGGCCTTTCAATCTATTTTTTGGTCCCTCAATCCATTTTGGAGTTCCACGATTAATTTTCGTGTTCCTCACATTATTTTTTGGTCCCTCAACCTATTTTTGAGTTCGTCAATCCATTTTTGGGCCCCTCAATCCATTTTTTGGTCCCTGAATCCATTTTGGCTTCCTCAATCAATTTTTGGCTTCCTCAATCGATTTTTTTGTTCCCTAAGTGATTTTTGGGTTCCTAAATCCATTTTTGTGTTCCTCAATCCATTCTTGGGTCCCACAGACAATTTTGGGGTTCCTCAAAACTTTTTTAGGTTCTTCAATCCATTTTATTGGCCCTCAATCCATTTTTGGGTCCTTCAATCCATTTTATGGTTCTTCAGCCCATTTTTCGGTTCCTCAATCCATTTTTATGTTCCTCAATCCATTTTTTGGGTCCCTCAATCCATTTTTGGTTCCTAAATCTATTTTCGGGTTCCTCAAACCATTTTTTGATCCCTCGGCCCATTTTTCGGTTCCTCAATCCATTTTTAAGTTCCTCAATCCGGTTTTGGGTTCCTCAATCCATTTTTGTGTTCCTCAATCCATTTTTTAGTTCTTCAATCCTTTTCTTCCTCACTCAATCTATTTTTGGGTTCCTCATCCCATTTTTGGGTTCCTCAAACCATTTTTGTGTTCCTCTATGCATTTTTGGGTTCCTCTATTTATTTTGGGGTACCTCAATCATTTTTAGATTCCTCAATCCATTTTTGGATTCCTCAATCCATTTTTTAGGCCTCCCAATGTTTTTTTGGGGTTCCTCAATCCATTTTTGGGTTCCTCAGCCCATTTTTGTGTCACTCAAACCAGTTTTGGTTTCCTCAATCCGTTGTTGGGCCTTTCAATCCAGTTTTTGTTCCCTCAATCCATTTTGGAGTTCCTCAATCCATTTTTGTGTTCCTCACTTTATTTTTTGGTCCCTCGACCTATTTTTGAGTTCGTCAATCCATTTATGGGCCCCTCAATCCATTTTTTGGGTCCCTCAATCCATTTTTGGCTTTTTCAATCCATTTTTTTGGTCCCTAAGCCATTTTTGGGTTCCTAAATCCATTTTTGTGTTCCTTAATCCGTTCTTGGGTCCCACAGACAATTTTGGGGTTCCTCAAAACTTTTCTGGGTTCTTCAATCCATTTTTTGTCCTTCAATCCATTTTTGGGTCCCTCAATCCATTTATGGTTCTTCAGCCCATTTTTGGGTTCCCTCAATCCATTTTTGGATTCCTCAATCCATTTTTTGGTCCCTCAATCCATTTTGGAGTTCCTCGATCAATTTTTGTGTTCCTCAATTTATTTTTTGGTCCCCCGATCTATTTTTGAGTTCGTCAATCCATTTTTGGGTCCCTAAATCCATCCATTTTTGGGTTCCTCACCCCGTTTTTGTATCCCTCAATCCTTTTTTGGTTCCCTCAATCCATTTCCTGGTCCTTCGAACCATTTCTGGGTTCCAAAATACATTTTTGGATCCCTCAATGCATTTTTGTGTTCGTGAATCCATTTTTGGGTCCCTCAGACCATTTTGGATTCCTCAATCCATTTTTGGGTTCCTCAATACATTTTTTGGTTCTTCAATCCATTTTTTGTGTCACTCCAACTATTTTTGTGTTCCTCATCCAATTTTTGGGTTCCTCAAACCATTTTTGGATTCCTTTATCTATTTTGGGATACCTCAATCCATGTTTAGATTCCTCAATCCATTTTTTGATTCCTCAATCCTTTTTTGGGCCTCCCAATCTGGTTTTGGGTTCCTCAATCCATTTTTGGATGTTTCAATCCATTTTTGTGTTCCTCAATCCATTTTTTTGACCCTCAATCCATTTTTGGGTTCCTCGATAAATTTTTGGTTCCTCGCTTTATTTTTGGGTCCCTTGGCCTATTTTTGGGTTCGTCAATCCATTTTGGGATCGTCAATCCACTTTTGGATCCCTAAATCCTTTTTTGGGTTCCTCATTCCATTTTTGGGTTCATCCATCCATTTTTGGGCGTCCCAATCTGGTTTTGGGTTCCTCAATCCATTTTTGGGTTCGTCAGCCAATTTTAGTATCCCTCAATCCATTTTTGGTTCCCTCAATCCATTTCTGGGTCCTTCGAACCGTTTCTGGGTTCCAAAATACATTTTTAGGTCCCTCAAACCATTTTTGGGCCTCTCAATCCCTTTTTGGGTGTTTCAATCCATTTTTGTGTTCCTCAATCCATTTTATTGCCTTTCAATGCACTTTGGGTTCCTCGATCAATTTTTGGTCCCTCACTTTATTTTTGTGTCCCTCGGCCTATTTTGGGGTTCCTCAATCCAGTTTTCAGTTCCTCAATCGTTTTTTGGGTCCCTCAATCCATTTCTGCGTCCTGCAATCCATTTTTGGGTTCCTCAATCAATGTTTGGGTTCCTCAATCCATGTTTGGGTTCCTCAATCCATTTTTGGCTTCGTCAATCCATTTTCTGGTCCCTGAATCCATTTTTGGGTTCCTCAATCCATTTTCTGGTTCTTCAATCCGTTTTTGGGCTCCCTCAGCCCATTTTTGGTTTCCTCCATCAGTTTTTTGGTCCCTCAATCCATTTTTGGTTTCCTTAGCCTACTTATGGGTTCCTCAATCCATTTTTGGATTCCTCAAACCATTTTTGAGCCTCCCAATCTGTTTTTGGTTTCCTCAATCCATTTTATTGTCCCTCAATCCTTTTTTGGGTCCTCCAATCCATTTTTGGGTCCCTCAAGGCATTTTGTGGTTCTTCAGCCCATTTTTGGTTTCGTCAATCCGTTTTGGGGCTCCTCAATCCATTTTTTGATCCCTCGACCTATTTTTGAGTTCGTCAATCCATTTTTGGGCCTCCCAATCTGTTTTGGCGTTCCTCAATCCATTTTTGGGTTCCTCAGCCCATTTTTGTGTCCCTCAAACCATTTTTGGTTTCCTCAATTCATTTTTGGGCCTTTCAATCTATTTTTTGGTCCCTCAATCCATTTTGGAGTTCCACGATTAATTTTCGTGTTCCTCACATTATTTTTTGGTCCCTCAACCTATTTTTGAGTTCGTCAATCCATTTTTGGGCCCCTCAATCCATTTTTTGGTCCCTGAATCCATTTTGGCTTCCTCAATCAATTTTTGGCTTCCTCAATCGATTTTTTTGTTCCCTAAGTGATTTTTGGGTTCCTAAATCCATTTTTGTGTTCCTCAATCCATTCTTGGGTCCCACAGACAATTTTGGGGTTCCTCAAAACTTTTTTAGGTTCTTCAATCCATTTTATTGGCCCTCAATCCATTTTTGGGTCCTTCAATCCATTTTATGGTTCTTCAGCCCATTTTTCGGTTCCTCAATCCATTTTTATGTTCCTCAATCCATTTTTTGGGTCCCTCAATCCATTTTTGGTTCCTAAATCTATTTTCGGGTTCCTCAAACCATTTTTTGATCCCTCGGCCCATTTTTCGGTTCCTCAATCCATTTTTAAGTTCCTCAATCCGGTTTTGGGTTCCTCAATCCATTTTTGTGTTCCTCAATCCATTTTTTAGTTCTTCAATCCTTTTCTTCCTCACTCAATCTATTTTTGGGTTCCTCATCCCATTTTTGGGTTCCTCAAACCATTTTTGTGTTCCTCTATGCATTTTTGGGTTCCTCTATTTATTTTGGGGTACCTCAATCATTTTTAGATTCCTCAATCCATTTTTGGATTCCTC
>JAUMJL010001926.1:0-32532 GCA_033558185.1 Dromococcyx pavoninus
GCGCGCGCATTTCCGGCTTCCGCCCTATAAGGAGGCGGCGCAAGGACTGCCGGGACACAACGAGGCGGAAGCGCAAGGACTGCCGGAATCGCCGGGGCGGAAGTGCCGCCCCCACGAAGGCCTTTATGGCCCTCAGGGCCCCCCAGCCTCGACCGCGACCCTGCTCAGCGCCTCCCGCAGCTCCCCCGGCGCGAACACCCCCAGCTCCGTGATGAGACCGCCCGTGATGAGCTCGTGGGGGGTCACGTCGAAGGCCGGGTTCCACACGTCGATGTCTGGGGAGGGGGAAAAAGGGGAGGGCGGGGTCAGGCCCACCTCCCCACCCCACAGAGGGGTCCCCTGGTCTATACAGGCCTTCCCCTGCCCAATACAGGACCCCCTCGCCCCATAAAGCGTTCCTCTGCTCTATACAGGACCCCCCAATACCCCACAGAGGGTTCCCCTGTTCTATACAGTGCCCCCTATCCCACAGAGGGACCCCCTATTCTCTACAGGACCCCGCGTACCCCATAGAAGGTTCCCCTGTTCTATACAGAACACCCCCTACCCCATAGGGCTGCCCAGCTCTGTACAGATCCCCCCTGCCCCGCAGAGGGACCCCCTCCTCTATACACAACCCCCCTGCCCCATAAAGAGGTTCCCCTGCCCCATAGAGGGGTCCCCTCCCCAGACAGGGCCCCCTGTGCGCCCCCCCAGACCCACCAGGGGGGGCGAGGCAGATGTCCTGCAGGTGGGTGAGCTCACTCGCTGGCGCTCCTCGATGGGGATGGCGCTGCCGTCGGGCAGGGTGAGGTCACACGAGGAAGTGGGGGCGGCCACGTAGAAGGGGATCCCGTGGTGCCGCGCGGCCACCGCCAGCTGGTAGGTGCCAATCTTGTTGCCGTGTCCCCATTGGCCGCCACGCGGTCAGCGCCCACCAGCACGGCTGTGGGGAGGGTGGGGGGTGTCAGTGAGGCGCAGCCTCTCCCCATCTCCACCCCCATTCCCATCCATCTCTATCCCCATCTCCACCCCCATTCCCCTCATCCCATCCTTTCCCATTCCCACAACACCTTTACCCTCCCCATCCCACTCAGTCCCATTCCATCCCCATCCCAACCCATTCTATCTCCATCCCATCCCCCCCATCCCAGTCCCCTTCCCTTCCCTTCCCTTCCCTTCCCTTCCCTTCCCTTCCCTTCCCTTCCCTTCCCTTCCCTTCCCTTCCCTTCCCTTCCCTTCCCATCCCCATTTCCAATCCCCATCCCCATTCCCTCCTCTCCCCCCTCCCCATTCCCACCCCCTCCCCGGGGTCACAGTGCCGGTCCCCACACACCCTGCACTCCTCGTCCCGCATGGCGGCGGCCGCGGCGCTGTCGGTGATGAGCGTGGCCGGGACCCCCCGGTGCCGCAGCTCGAGCGCCGTCAGCCGCCCCCCTTGGTGGAACGGCCGCGTCTCCGTGCAGAGCACCCGCGCCAGGCGGCCCTCGGCCTGCAGCGCCCACACCACCCCTGCGGGACACGGGGGACACCGGGGTGTTAGGGACATCGGGGGGGGACAGCTGGGAAATGCTGGGGGGGACCTTGGGGACACTGGGGGGGACAGCAGGGCATCGGGGACCTTGGGGACAGTGACAGCAGGGAGATGCTGGGGACTCTGAGGGGGACAGCAGGGCGTTGGGGACCTTGGGGACACTGGTGGGACACTGGGGACGTTGGGGACATTCTAGGGACAGCAGGGAGATGTTGGGGACATTGTGGTAACAGCAGGGCGTTAAGGATACTGGGGACAGTGGGACATTGGGGGGACACTGGGGGACAGTGGAGATCATTGAGGGAACACCAAGGACAGGGAGAGGATGCTGGGGATCTTGGGGACATCGGGGATGTTGGGGGAACTCTGGGGATGGGGACAGCAGGGGTGACGTTGGGACACTGGAGGGACGTTGGGATTGAGGAGACATTGGGGGATGCTGGGGGGGACACTGGGGACAGCAGGGGTGACGTTGGGGACCCTGGGGGGGGACCTGGGACCGACCGAGGGCGGTGCCGTAGCCGGCAGTGGCCAAGCCCCCGGTGTTGCAGTGGGTGAGGACGGTGACGCCGCCGGGGGGGCTGCGCGCCAGGAGGTGCTGCGCCCCCAGCGCCCCCAGCGCGCGGTTCTGCGCCCGCTCGCGCTCCAGCAGTGCCTCCGCCTCTTCGATGATGCTGGGGGGGGGGGGGAAGTGAGCACCCTGGCACCTCTCCCATGGACCCCCCCCGGCACCCCAACATCTCCCCATGGACCCTCTCCAGCACCCCAATAGCCCCTACAGGACCCCAAATGCCCTGGGGACCCCAATACACCCCTCAGCACCCCAAATCCTCCCTCCCAGCCTCCAAATCCCCCCTGGGGACACCAGTGTCTCCCCCCCATCACCCCAAATCCTCCCCCCCAGCCCCCCAAATTCCCCCTGGGGACCCCAATATCCCCCCCAGCCCCCACTGCGGGCACCTCTCTCGCAACTGGGCGGCGGTGGTACCGGGGCTCTGCACCCAGCGCCGGATGAGGCTGCGCAGGCGCTGGGCCTGGTGCGCCATGTTGGCGGCCGTCGGCCTCGCCGCCTCCAGCAGCCTCAGCCGTTCGTCCACGAAGGCCTCGAGCGCCGTTGTGTCCTCCCGGGGCCCCGCGCCCGCCTGCAGCTCCTGCGCCAGCGCCAGGCACCCCACCAGTGCAATGGCGGGCGCGCCGCGCACCTGCGCCGGGACGGGGAGTCAGGGCCATTCCCACTGGGCCATTCCCATTGGCTCCCAGTCATTCCCAGTTGAATTGGGCCATCCCAGTGGCTCTCAGTCATTCCCAGTGGGATCAGCGGAACAGGGGCCATTCCCATTGGCTCCCAGTCATTTGCAGTTGCATATTGGCCATTCCCAGTGGGATCAGGGCCATTCCGATTGGCCCCCAGTCATTCCCAGTGGGATCAGGGCCATTCCCAGTTGGACTGGGCCATTCCCATTGGCTCCCAGTCATTTCCAGTTGGATATGGCCATTCCCAGCGGGATCAGGGCCATTCCCATTGACCCAGTCATTTCCAGTTGGATATGGCCATTCCATTGGCTCCCAGTCATTCCCAACAGGATTGGGGCCATTCCCCGTGGCCACTTCCAGGAGCTCTAAGCCACCCCCAGCCCCTCCCCCGGTGACTCGGTGTCCGCTTTCAGCAGCTCCGAGACTCCCCCCCCCGCCCCCCCGAGAGCCGGTCGCCCCCCGGCCCCACCTCCATGTCACGGATCGCCCTCCGCGCCCGCTCCACGTCGCCCACGCTCTCGTAGCGGATCTCCCGGGGCAGGAGGCGCTGGTTGACGATGGCGAGGGAGCCCCGCCGGTAGCGCAGCGCCTCCAGCGCCTCCATGGCCGCGCCGGAAACCGCCCTCTTCCGCTTCCGGCCCGCGGAGCGCGCGAACCGGAAGCGGAAGCAGCACCGCGGGCGGAGGAAGTCGGAGGGTGTCCATGGTGACATCAAAAAGGGGGGGGGGTGGTGGTCCCGTGGCGGCATCGGGGCAGTGGGAGTTGGATCCACGGCATCAAGAACACGGTTGTGCCAGAGCTGCCAGCAGCTTTTAATTGAGGGGGGTATAAATTACGAGGGGGAAGGGTTACAGGGTGAGGAGGGGGCTTGGGTGTCCCCCAATCCCATCAGGACCAGCCCAGAATGGGACGGGTTCAGCCCCCCCCCCCCCCCAAAACACCCCTCAAACACTTTCTGCATCGGAGCCAGAGTCAGAATAATCGGCCACGAGGGATGTGGTGGGGGCAGCGAGTTGGGGGGCATGAGGGGGGGTCCCAGCCTTGATCCCCCTTCCCTGCACCTCCCTGCTGGGTGCTGGGGGGGTGCAGAGGGGGTCCTCAGCATTGGAGTCCTCCCTCACCTCCCTGCTGGGTGCTGGGGGGACGCAGGGGGGATCCCCAGCCTTGGGGCCCCCTCCCACCTCGCCTCTGGGGGTGTCCCCAGCCTCACTGCTGGGTGCTGGGGGGGCACAGTGGGTGTCCCCAGCCTCAACCCCCGCCCCGACCTCACTGCTGGGTGCTTTGGGGGTGCAGGGGGGCTCCGTCCCTTCGGGCTCTGCCGGTTCCTCTCCGCAGCGGCGTCGGACGATGCCGAACCCTTCGGGGGTCGCAGGGGGGAGTCCTGGGGGCCCCCCCCGAACCCGCAGCGCTCGCCCCCCCAACCCCAGTTTCCTCAGGGCTTCGCAGGCTTTGCCGCCGCTGCCCGAGGAGAACCAGGAGCGGCCGGAGATCTCCGTCCTCTTCAGCCGCTGCTTCTCCTCGTACGCTGGGGGCCGAGGGGGGCACAGGGAGAGGTTGGGGGGCTGCAGGGGGGGGGGGGGGGGACACAGCACCCCCAGCTTGACCCCCCCACACACACTTACAGTCAGGGCTGTGGTACTTGAGCAGCGCGGCCAAGCGCCGATCCTCCTCGGCCTCGGGCACCAGCGGGATGCTGAGCCCCGCCTTCGCCCGCAGCGCCGCCGCCTCCTCCTCCTCCTCACGCAGCGTCTTCTTCTCCTCCTGAGGGGAAAGGACCCGTCAGCCACCGCCCCCCCCCAATCCATTGGGAATGTGGGTACATCTCCCCAGGATCATGGAAGAGACCTTTGAGATGATCCAGTCCAACCATCCCCCAGCACCTCATCTGCCTGACTTTTGATCCCCTCCGGGGGTGGAGGCTCCACCACCTCCCCCGGCAGATGTTCCGGTGCCTGAAAACCCCTTTTGCTGAAGAAATTTGTCCTGATTTCCAATCTGGACCTGTCCTGGTGCAACCTGAGGTCATTTCCTCTCGTCCCATCACTTGTTCCTTGGGAGCAGAGCCCAGCACCCACCTCACCACAACCTTCTCTCCAGGAGCTGATGAGGTCTCCCCTCAGCCTCCTCTTCTCCAGACCAAACCCCCCCCAGGTCCCTCAGCCCCTTCCCTGGTTCTCCAGACCCTTCCCAGCTCCGTTCCCTTCTCCAGACGCTCTCCAGCCCCTCAATGTCCCTCTTGGAGTGAGGGGCCCAAAATTGACCCCAGGATTCCAGGTGCTGAGTCCAGGGGGACGATCCCTTCCCTGCTCCCGCTGCCACCCCGTGGCTGATGGAAGCCTGGATGCTCTTGGCCACCTGGGCCACTGCTGCCCCAGGTTTGGCCACTGTTGACCAACACCCCCAGGTTCTTCCCATGGATCCATGTCCAGAACCCTCCGTAGATCCTCCCAATCCTCCAGCAGATCCACAGCCCCACCCAGCTCAGTGCCACCCTCAAACCGACCACGGCCGCACTCGATCCCCTCCTCAGGACCACGGAATACAGACACGGAACGGGACCGGTCCCGGCGTGGAGCCCCGGGGACGCCGCGCGCGACGACCTCCAACCGGACCGAGCTCCGTTCCCAGCCCTGCTCGGCCCCGGCTCACCCGGAATCGCCTGCGGAGGCGGCTGTTGAGGGCGAAGTCGTCCTTCCAGGCGCTCTGGGCCTCCTGGAGTGAGGCCAACGTGGGGGCCGCGCGCCGCAGCGTCGCCCGGTCGGCCGCGCCGTGCTCCAGCCGGAACATGGCGTCCGTCTCCAGCTTCTCCTTCTCTTCCCGCTCTGCAACAACCGAGAGGGGAATGGGATCGGCCCGCGGGAATGGGATTGGCCCACGGGAATGGGATTGGCCCGTGGGAATGGGATTGGCCCACGGGAATGGGACTGGCCCGCGGGAATGGGATCCATTGGTGGCACTGGGACTCGCAGTCAGGACCAGGATTCACTGGAGGGACTGGGACTCACCGGAAGGCAGGAGCTGCTCGTTGTCCCGCATGTCCCAGCGCTCCTCCTTGCGCCGGGCGCCGCTGACGATGACGTAATCGCAGCCCGCGGGGTCCGTCTGCATCTCGATGTAGTTGACACAGAGGTGGCATTTCATCCGGAACCTGGGCACGGGGTGGAGTGGAGTCATCACATCCCATCGGGAATGGTGCCGCATCCCATCGGGAACGCCATCGCACCCCACCGGGAACGCCATTCCAACCCATCGGGAACGGCACCGCATCCCATTGGGAATGCCATCACCGCATCCCATCGGGAACGGCGCTGCATCCCATCGGGAACACCCCTGCATCCCACCTGTAGATGGGTGTTGTGTAGTAGGTGCCGACCTTCTTCTTCTCGGCGTTGTATCGGACCCCTGCGGGGAGAACGCGCGGATCAGGCGCCGCCAGGACAGGCGGAGACAGGGACCACGGAGTCCCGGGAATGCCGGAGCATCCTGTTCCTTCCATGAACCGGATGAGGGGGATCTGAGCACCCTCAGGTTGGAGATGACGCCCAGGTGGATGGGAACGGGGACCGGTGGGAATGCCGGGAGCTGAACCGGGGCTGGATCAGCCAGGATAGTGGGAACATCCCATCCCACAACGTTCCCGAGTGCTGGAAGCGGCTGCACAGGGCGGGGGCCGAGTCCCCATCCTGGAGGGGGTTTAAACCCACGGAGATGTTGGGCTGTGGGACTGGGATCGGGGGCTGGGATAACGGTGGGAATCGGTGACCAGAAAGGGCTTTTCCAACCCAAATCATTCCTGCATTCTCCCACTGTGTCCAGCTCTGGGGTCCTGAGCACTGGAGAGACCCGGAGCAAGGCCGGAGGAGCCAGGGAACTGATCAGGGTCAGGGATGGAGCTAAAAGAGAGAGGATTCAGCCCAAAAATCCTCTCAGCTGAGGGCAGGGAGGCCCTGAGACAGAGCAGGGGATCTGCCCCATCCCATGGGAACATCCCAGGCTGGATCGGGCTGGGAAGATCCCTTCCCACTCAAATGATTCTGGGGTTCCATGAACTCGGGAAGCTTGGGAGGCCCAACCCACGGAAACATCCCAGGCTGGGTCGGAAAGGTCCCTTCCCACCCAACCCACCCCAGGATTCCAGGAAATCAGGGAGCTTGAAGCTTCCCTTGGGAACATCCCAGGCTGGATGGGGCTGGAAGAGTCCCTTCCCACCCAACCCATCCTGGGATTCCAGGAGGAAACAGCAGAGTCTGGAAGGGTCTCAGTGCATCCAACTGGTTCCTCCTTCCTGCCGGAGGAGCCAGGGAATCGATCCGAGGGTGGGGGGAGCTGGAAAAGGTTCCAGGGAGCCCTCCCTGCACCGTTCCGGGAGTGATGGGGATGGATTTGGGAACAGTGCTGGAGTCAAAAGAGGGGGATTGAGCCCAAAATCCTCGATTCCGGCGGGATCGGGGGCCGGACTCACCCATCCCAATGTGGTTCTTGCAGCCGTCGCACCAGATGTTGAAGGGCATCTCGAACCTGGGGGCACCGAGCGGGAACGTCACCGTCACCGCGGCGGGAACGTTGTCACCATGGTGGGAACGTCACCACCGCAGCAGGAATGCCACCAGATCCCAGGGTTTGGAACAACACCACAGTGGGAATGTCACCGCAACGGGAACACCACCACGGCAGGAATATTGTCACCACGGCACGAACGTGGTTGTCACCACAGCGGGAACATCACCAGATCCCGGCATCAGGAATGTCACACAAGCGGGAACTCATTCCCAAGCAGGAATGTTGCCCGAGTGGGAATGTCACCCAGCTAGGAATGTCACCGGATCCCAGGTTCGCGAATGCCACCCAAGCAGGAACGTCACCACAGGAATGTCCCCAGATTCCAAGGGTTGGGAATGCCCCCAGATCTAGGGGGCTGGGAATATCCCCATCCCTCCACCCCCGTTTCCGCTCACCGGATGACGAGGATCCCCTGGGAAAGCTTCCGGGCGCGCTCACGCAGGGGGTGGCTCCCGTGGTACCGGTTGAGGGAGCCATGCTGGGGGGGAGGAGGGGGGGTCATTGGGGGGGGGGCAGCAGCACCCCCAAACCTCCTCAGACCCCCCCAAACCTCCCAGACCCCTCCCCAGGCCCCACAAAACCCTTGGACCCCCCCCCCCGAGCTCCCTACTGCCCCCCTGGACTTCCTCAATGCCCCCCAGCCTTCCCCCCCCGACCCCCCAAAACACCCCACTGCCCCCCCAACCCCCCCAAGCCCCCTCCAACCCATCCAACACCCCTCCAGGCACCTCCCCAAACCTCCCCACTGCTCCTCAGCCCCCCAAAACCTCCAGTCAAGCTCCCCACTTGACTCCTCAAGCCTCCCTGGACTCCCCCCAAAACCACCACTCCCCTCAAATCTTCCCATTGACCCCCCCAGAAATCTCCCCCCACCTTCAGCCTCCCTGAAGCCCCCCCGGCTCCCCCAAACCCCCCTCACCTTGGCGGGGTCGAAGTCGGGGGGGTAATACTTGTTGGTGCCCTTGCGCTCGCCCTGCGGGGAATCGGGGGGGTCAAGACGGGGGCCACAGTGGCCACGGAGGGGGCTGAGGTGGCCACGGTGGCCCTGGCGGCCCCGTTGGGGCTGTGGTGGCCGCGGTGGGGCTGGGATGGCCCCGGTGGCCCCATCGCGGCTCTGGTGGCCGCACTCACCATGGTGAAGGGTCCTGGCGGCCAAAAGAGGGGACAGGGGACCTGAGAGGACAAAACCGGTACAGGGTCGGCGCTCCCAGTTCACACTGGGACAGGGCCCCCCCCCAATCCCCACCAACCTCTTCCGGGTCCGCTCTTCAGGGCACGCCCCTTCCGGTTACGTCACCTTCTGATTGACAGCTCCTCTGCCCAGAGGGGGGCGCTTCCGGTCCTTCCCGCCGGTACGGCACCGCAGCGCCCTCACTTACGGCTGCCCCTAACAACAGAGTTCCATGGTAACGGGACCCGTAGCAACGGGTACCCCGGGCCGCCCGTAGCAACGGGACCCATGGCAACCGGTACCCAGGGTTGTCCATAGTAACGGGAACCATCGAAACGGGTACCCCGGGAAGCCCATAGCAACGAGGTCCATGGCAGCGGGTACCCAGGGTTGCCCATAGTAACGGGATACTTGTAACCTGGGCCCACAGATTCCCATGGCGATGGGGACCCTAGCAACGAGTACCCACTGCCGCCCATGGCAACAGGGCTCCATACCAACCAGGACCCATGGCTGTCATGGCAACGGGGCCCATAGTTATGGGTATCCATGGCCATCCATGGCAACGGGTACCCAGTACCACACATGGCAAAGGGAACCGTGGTAAACTGGACCCACAGATTTCCATGGCAACAAGGCTCCATAGCAACCAGAACCCATGGTTGCCATGGTAACAGGGGCCATCCCGGGACACCGAGTGAAGTGACCCCATCCTGGTGTTCCTGTCCCCATACTGTCCCCTCCTCTACAGATCCATCCCACTCTGATCACTTGTCACAGCCATTCCCACTCTAGATCCAGTTTTGGGGTGTGGGAGGGGGTCCAGGCCCAGTTCCCTCCCCCAACCCTCCCAGGTCCCCCAGATTCGGGGAGCAGGGTTTGAGTCAGGACCCTGAGTCCCTCAGTTTTGGGGTGCAAGGGGGGTCCAGACCCCGTTCTCCCCCTTGAATTCAGGGTGCAAGGGGGAAGGGTGAGCCAGGACCCTGAGACCTCAGTTCTGGGGTGCAAAGGGTTCCAGTCCCATAGCCCTGAGCCCACAGCCCCCCCAGTCGGGGGTGCGGGGTGGTCCAGGTCAAGTTCCTCCCTCCGACCCCCGAATTTGGGGTGAAGGGGGTTGATGGAGCTGAGACCCTGAGTTGCCCCTCAGTTTTGGGGTGTGGGGGGTGTACAGGCCCCGTTCCCTCCCAGGACCCCAGATTTGTGGTGCGGGAGAGGAGGGGATGGAGCTGGGAACCTGAGCCCCCTTCCAATTTGGGATGCGGGGAGGGGGCGTCCCCCCGCTGCTGACGTCCCCCCCCCGCTGCTCCCTGACCCCGCCCCGGGGCACCCCCATCCCCTCCCCCTCCGAGCCCCCCCAAACAGGGGCTCCCCAAGGGGAAACCGAGGCAGTGTGGGTGTAATTAAAGGCTCTGCTAATTAATTAATGATGCGGGGTCCTGTGCACCCTGGCACGTGGTGCTATGCACCCATCCTGTCCTGGGCTCTGCACCCCGTGCACCCATGCTGCACCCACCCATCCTGCACCCATCCTGCCTCGGGCTTCTCATCCCCCTACACCCATCCTACCCCCCCGTACCCTTCCCCGGTTCTCCCCATCCTCCCAGTCGCTCCGAGGTGCCCGGTGGGTGCCAGCCCCCCGCCTCCCAGGCTGCTTCCCCCCCCTCCCCCGCCCTCCCCCCGCCCCTTGCTCCCCCCCCCCGCGCTCCATCCCCGCGCTCCTTTTATCCCATAACCCGGGCGGCGGTGAAGGAGGAGGAGGAGGAGGAGGCGGGGGGGGGGGGGGAGGAAGAGCCCCGCGGGCAGGGGGGGAGGAGGAGGAGGAGGAGCAGCTCCAGCTCTGCCGCAGCCCGGCCCGATGGGCCCCTCCGCCCCGCTGCTACCGGGGGGCTGAGCGACCCCTGCCCCACCGAACCCCACGGGGTGGGGGGCGCCCCCGACACGAGCTTTTTTTAGCCTTTTTATTCTTGGATTTTTTTTAAGGGGGGAGATTTTTCTTCCTCTCCCCCCCCCCGCGGATGCTCCGGGCCGGGGGCGGCGGGAAGCGCTGACCGGAGAGGTTTTATTCGCCCCCCCCCCCCTTCATCCTCATCCTCATTCCCTTTGGAATTGGCGCAGCCGGGGTCTCCGCGCTGGGGGAGCTGCCCCCCCACCCTTTAGCCCCCCGCTGCTGCATCGGGGAACATCGACACCCCCAGCTTCCCTACACCCATCCCCATCCCGGCCCCGCGAACCTCGGCATCCTCCCCTCCCACCCTCCACCCCTGCCCCGGATACCGCAGCGGCAGGGACCCTCCCCCCATCCCCTTCCCGGCCCCCAGGACCCCCCCCAATCCCCGTGCACCGGGAGCCGCAGGGACAACCCCCGTCCCTCATCCCCATCTCGGGCTCCGGTTTCCCCGCCAACCCCCATCCCTGCCCCGGGCACCGGGTACCGCAGCTGCGGGGACCCCCCCATCCCGTGCTCCGGGGCTCCCCCTCCATCCCTGCCCCGAGGACCCCCCCCTATTCCATCCCCCAGTACCGCAGCGGCGGAGACGCCCCCATCCTCATCCCCATCCCGGCCCTGAGAACCCTATTCATCCCGGCCCACCCTCCAATCCCATCCCCGGGTACCGCAGCAGCGGAGACCCCCCCCCCATCTCTGCCCCGGTTCCTGGGTACCGCAGCGGCGAGGACCCCCCCCATCCTCATCCCCATCCCAGGCTCCAGGCCCCCCCCTGCATCCCCATCCCTTCCCCGGGTACCGCAGCAACGCGAAACCCCCATCCTTATCCCCATCCGTGCCTCGGAGACATCCCCCCTGCATCCCCCGACATCGGGGTTCCCCCTCCACCCCTACCTTTCGCCCCCTTCCCCCCCGCATCCCATCCCGTCCCCGGGTACCACAGCAGGGACCCCTCCCCTCTTCATCCCCGCATCCCATCCCCGGGTACCCCAGAGGCAGGGACACCCTCATCCCATCCCGGGCTCCGGGGACCCCCTCTTCATCCCGCATCCCATCCGCGGGTACTGCAGACCCCCCCCCCCATCCCGCGTTCCGACCCCCCCCCTTACTCCCCTTCATCCCTGCATCCCATCCCGGGTACCACAGCAGGGACCCCCCCCCCCACCCCTTCCATCCCGCATCCATCCCCGGATACCGCAAACCCCCCTTCATCCATTCCTGCGGGGGGGGCCGCAGCAGAGACAGCCCCCCCGCCCCCTCCATCCCGTCTGTCGGGGGGGCCGCAGCGGGAGGATGCTCGGGCCGGTCCCCGCTCGCCCCGGCCCCCTCGGCGCCCCCTGAGCGCCCCCCCCCGGGCCAGCCCATGGGATGCGCTGAGCTGCCCGGTCTCTGCGCACGATGCCTCGCTTCGGGGACGAGGTCCCTGCCCGTTACGGGCCCGGGGGGGGCGGCAGCGGCGGCCCCGGGGCGGCGGGGGGGCCGCGGGGCGCGGGGGGGCCCCGGTCGGGGGGTCCCCCCGGGGCGCAGAGGATGTACAAGCAGTCGATGGCCCAGCGTGCCCGCACCATGGCTCTCTACAACCCCATCCCCGTGCGCCAGAACTGCCTGACCGTCAACCGCTCGCTCTTCCTCTTCAGCGAGGACAACGTGGTGAGGAAATACGCCAAAAAGATCACCGAATGGCCATATCCTTTGGGGGGGGGGGACCCCGTGCCCCAGCGTGTGCCCCCCATGCCCCCAGTCTGTGCCCTCCCGCAGCCCAGCGTGTGCCCCCCGCGCCCCAGCCCTGCATCCAGCTCTTCATCCCCATCCCACAGCCCCGGCCTCATCCCACATCCTTGGCCTCACTCCCTGTCCCCATCCCTGCATTGGGGTCCCCATCCCTGCATTGGGGTCTCCATCCCATATCCCTGTTCCCCTGCCCTGTGCCTGGCTCCCCATCCCCATCCCATATCCCAGTCCCCATCCCATATCCCAGTCCTCATCCCCCACCCACACCCCTGTCCCCATCCTCATCCTTAGCCCTGACCCCATCCTCATCCCTGTCCCCATCTCCAGCCCATATCCCCGGCTTCATCCCTGGCTCCATCCTCCAGCCCTGCACTGGTCTCCATCCCAGATCCCTGTCCCCATTCCCATCCCAGATCCCTGTCCCCATCTCCTGGCCCTGCACTGGGGTTCCCATCCACATCCCTGTCCTCCTGCCCTGTATTGGGGTCCTTGTCCTCATCCCACATCCTTATCCCTCTGCCCTGCACCCAGCTTCCCGGCCTCAACCCACATCCCTGTCCTCCTGCCCTTCACTGGGGTCCCCATCCCACATCCCTGTCTCCGTTTCCCTGCCCTACACCCATGTCCCGATCCCCCCTACCCAGCGCTGGGGTCCCCATCCCCATCCCACATCGCTGTCCCCATGCTCCTGACCTGCATTGGAATCCCTGTCCCCATTCGGGGGTCTCCACCCCCCTTCCCCACCCCTGGCTCCCCATCCCCCACCCTGCATTGGGGTCCCCATGCCCTTCACCAGCTCCCTGTCCCCATTCTGGGGTCTCCACCCCCCTGCCCTGCACCACGGTCTCCCTGCCCTGCACCCCTCTCTCCATCACCCCCAACCCCTGTCCGGCTGCTTTGTGGGGGTCCAGCTCATCCTGGGGGCTGGGACCCCATTACAGCAGTGACTCCCAGTACCCTAACTGGGAAGGAATGGGGGGGGGGCTGATCTGCACCCCTGTATCCCCGCACCCCGTGGCACTGGGCTCGCCCCATTGGTGTCCCCATCACCCAGGGATTCCCCGCACTTGGGGTGTCCTCAGCCTTACCCCCCATCCCAGGGCATTTGGGGGTGCGAGGCCCTTTTGGGGCACCCCCCTGTGGCTGAAGCTCCAGTCCTACCACCCTTGCGTGCCCTCCTCTGCACCCCAAACCCCTCTGCACCCCAAAAAGGGCCACTGTCACTCCAAAAGGTGCCACTGTCACCTCTTCTTGTACCCATGAGGGGCTGGGGGGCACCATGTGGGTTTTGGGGTGCAGCCTGGGGAGCTGCAGGCTCAGTGTCAGCTCCTTCCTTGGCGCTGAGCATTTTGGGGACCCCTTCTGAACGCGGGGGTGCCCTGGGCAGCCGGTGGTGCTGCGGTGATGGGGGAAAATGTCGGCCTGGGCGCGGGAAGCAAATCCCGGGGGGGGGGGGGTGTTGCGCCGCGTGGAAGCGAAACTGCCCGAGCGTGGCCGCGGCTGTGCCGCAGCGCAGTGGGCGATGCCACCGGCACCCACCCGGCTGGGGCAACCGGGGGGAAGGCAGGCGGTGAATCCCTCCCCTCCCCCGAATCGTCCCCCCCCTTCACCCAAAGCTGGGTTTGGCCGTTGGCACCGAGCGGTGGCCGCGCGGGTGCCGGTGACATCGGTCACCAGGCCATGCGGCGGGCGAGGGGGCGGCGAGAGGGGGGGAGACGGAGGCCAGGGCGATGCTGTCGCAGCGGGTGGGCGCTGGCATCGGGGTGGGTGCTCGGCTCTGGCTGGAGGTGCTGGTGAGGGGTCTGGTGGTGCTGGAGGTGGCAGGGATGGAGGTGCTGGTGCTGGCATCCAGATGGGTGCTGGGCTCTGATCGGCACTGCCAGTGAGCGGTTTGGTGTTGCCGGGAGTAAGGGTGCTAATGCAGAGGTGCTGGGGGTGCTGGGGGTGCTGGGGGTGCCAGGGATGAAGGTGCTGCTGCAAGGGTGCCAGGGATGCTGGGGCCATTGGGGGTGAGGGTGATGCTGTCGTAGCCAGTGGGTACTGGCATCCTGATGGGTGCTGGGCTCCAGTCGGAGCTGCTGGCAAGCGGTCTGAGGGTGCCAGGGGTGCCAGAGGTGAGGGTGCTGCTGCAGAGGTGCTGGAGCTGAGGGTACTGGCATCCGGGTGGGTGCTGAGCTCCAACTGGCAAGGGGTCTGGGGGTGCCGGGGAGGAGGGCAGCCCTGCCAGTGCGTGCCAGAGGTGCCGGGGGTGCTGAGGGTGAGGGTGATGCTGTCGCAGCCAGTGGGTGCTGTGCTCTGGCCAGAGCAGATCCTCCCACACCATCACACTGGGCTGGGGGCTCTGTCTGGGGCGGGGGTGTGTGTGCACTGATGGTGCCCCAATGCCCCGTCCCACAGGGCACCCGTCTTGGAGCTCCCCATGGCACAGCCGGCGCTGTGGGGGGGGGGTCTGGTGGGTGCTGCCCAAACCCTGTGGGGTTGCCCCGGCATGGGGGGCAGAGGTGGCCCTGAGTGAGGGTCCCCGTGGCTGGGGAGCTGTGCTGGATAGCGGTGCTGTGCCAACTTGTGGTGCTGTGCCGGACCGTGGTGCTGTGCCGGATCGTGGTTCTGTGCCAGATTGTGGTGCTGTGCCGGATTGTGGTGCTGTGCAGGATAACGGTCCTGTGCCAGATTGTGGTGCTGTGCCGGATCGTGATGCTGTGCCAGATTGTGGTGCTGTGCCGGGTCGTGATGCTGTGCTGGATTTTGGTGTTGTGCCAGCTCGTGGTGCTGTGACTGATTGTGGTGCTGTGCCGGATCGTGGAGCTGTGCTGGATCGTGGTGCTGTGCCAGCTCGTGGTGCTGCAGCGCTGGACGGTGCTGGAGAGCTGAGCTGCCCCGGATAAGGGTGCTGTGCCAGCTCGCGGCACCGGAGAGCCGTGCTGTGCCCGAGAGCCGGGCTGTGCCAGAGCTGAGCTGTGCCCGCTGCCCGTGCCAGATCCCGGTCCTGTGCTGCGCTGGGGAGCCGCGCTGTGCCAGATCCCCATCCCGTGCCAGAGCTGAGCTGTGCCCGGTCCCCATCCTGTGCCCGGTCCCTGTGCCATGCTGAGTGGCCGTGCCCGGTGGCGGTGCAGTGAAGCCAGGTCGGGCAGAAGCGGTGCCGGACGGCTGTGCCTGGTAACCGTGGTGGGCCAGAGAGCTGTGCCAGGCAGGTGTGCCAGGCCAGGGAGCGGCGCCGGAGAACCGTGCCGTGCAGGATAACTGTGCCGGTTAACCGTGCTGTGCCGGATAACGATGCCGGGGAGATGCACCGGGTGGTTGTGCCAGACTGTGGAGCCGTGCCATGCCATGCTGGATAACCATGCGGGATTGCTGTGCCGTGCCATGCCATGCCGTGCCATGCCAGATATCTGTGCCAGATTGCTGTGCTTTGCCATGCTGTGCAGTGCCGTGCCATGCCATGACAGTTATCCGTGGCAGATAAACCGTGCCATGCCATGCCGTGCCATGCCAGGTATCCGTGCCAGATCACCATCCCGTTTCAGGCCGCAGGGCCAGTGCCGCTCCCTGCACCCCGGTTGTGCCACACGCGGTGCAGAGCAGGATCCGGCTCCATCTCTGTGCCTGTCGTTGCCACCACCACCACCCGGATCGGTCCTCAGCCCGGGCCAGGGGGCACCCGGGGTCTGCGCGGTGCTGGCGGCACCAACCAGGTGCCTCCGGGAGGGTCCCACGTAACGGGGCGATGAGTCTGGGGGCCTCGAAGTCCCCCCCTCCCACCCCCTGCCCTGGCATCGCCGGTGCCGGGTACGGACACGGTGCCAGCGGGCCGGGCCGGGGCCGCGGTGACCCCGAAGCGCCCGCGGGTCCCGGCGGTGCCGCCAGCATCCGCGCTCGGGGCCGCGGGGGCCGTGTCGGTCTCCGCAGGTCCCGCGGGCGCTTTGATCGCTCTCGGCTCCCGCGGCGCCCGGAGCCGCCGGGGCCGCTCGGTCGATGCTTTGATGAGGGAATTAATGAGGTGCTCAGCACGCGGGCGCTGGCGGCGGCCGGGCCGCATCCTGCCGCCTGGAGCCACCACCGGCAGCCACCACCGAGCGCCACAAACCGCCACCAACCAACACTGCCCGGGGGTCCCACTGCCGCCTCCCCTTGGGGCATCCTCCCCCCCCACCCCGTCTCGGTTTCCCCATCCAACCCAGGCGTGGGGGGACCCCGAAACTGTTTTTTTCCTTGACCCCTGACACTCCTTTTGAGTACATGATTTTAGCCACCATCATCGCCAACTGCATCGTCCTGGCGCTGGAGCAGCACCTGCCCGACGACGACAAGACCCCCATGTCGGAGCGGCTGGTGAGCGCGGGGCTTGGGGGGCTGGAGGGGATCCCTGGACACCCTGGCGTCCCCACTGTGGAGTCCCCGGCCACCCCAGCATTGCTAACGTGGGTCCCCAGAGTGTATTCTCCACCATGGACTCTCCATCGAGGGTCTCCACCCACCAAAGGGTGTCCACCACGGGGTTCCCACCCGCTACAGGGTCACCACCGCAGGTCCCTGCCCCATTGCGTGGTCGCCGCTGCCGGGGGTCTCCACGGTGGGTTGTCCAATGTGGATGTCTGGACAACCGTGGAATCTCCACTGTGGGGTCTCCACTGTGGGGTCTCCACCGTGTGCCCTTTGCCCCACTGCGGGGTCTCCACCGCGGGTCCCCGAAGCAGAGCCGGAGCAGGGGCCGCTGTCATCCCGCAGCGCGCGCAGCCGACACCCGGCTCGCCGTGGCCGCAGCTCCCAGTCCCCCCGGACCCCCCAGTGTCCCAGTTTCCTCCTTGCTGGGAATCTGGGCCACGGCGGGAGCTGCGGCCGCCCCCGCCTGCAGCGCCCGGGGAGCTGGAGGAGGGGAAACGTGGGGGACGTGGGGCCGGCGGCCGCCCCCGATGCCCCCTCGCCACAAGGGCTGGGGGTGTCCCGGCATCCCCACCTCCCTGCATCCCCGTATCCCGCATCCCGGCGTCCCCGCATCCGGTGCCTGACGCGTGTCCCCGTCCCCAGGATGACACGGAGCCGTACTTCATCGGCATCTTCTGCTTCGAGGCGGGGATCAAGATCATCGCGCTGGGCTTCGCCTTCCACAAAGGCTCCTACCTGCGCAACGGCTGGAACGTCATGGACTTCGTGGTGGTCCTCACCGGGTGAGGGACGCGGGGACACCGCGTGTCAGCCCCGCGCCCCTCCCTGCGTGTCACAGCCCCACGCGTGTGCGTGTGGGCGTGCAGGACCCCGCCTGCGTCGTGGAGCGCGTTGTGCGTGCGCGCAGGGGATGCGTGTGCAGAGGATGCACGTGCACACACGTGTGTACGGACACGCGTGTGTCAGCCCCGCGCCCCCCCCCTCCACGCGTGTCGCGGCCCCACGCGTGTGCGTGGAGGAGCCCTCCCGCATCGCGGAGCGCGTGCACACGGCGTGTGCGAGGCCCGTGCCCCCCGCGGGCGGTGCCGGGCGCCCCGCTGGGCCGGGTGAGCCGGTAATTACGGGTTGCGGCTCGTCCCGCGTCGCCGTCGCAGCAACAACCGCCTCTTAGCGCTGTCACGACATTGCCCCGCCCCGCCGCCCACCGCCCGCAGCCCCGAGGCCCCAGCGCGGGGGAGACTGGGGGGGACCGGGACAAACGGGGATGAACGGGAGTGATGGGGATGACTGGGGATGACTGGGACAAATGGGGGTGACTGGGGATGAGTGGGGACAAATGGGGGTGACGGGGGGGGTCACCATGATGAATGGGGGGTTACAGGGGGTCATGGGGATGAGAGGGTGACTGGGGACAAATGAGGGTGACAGGGTGTGACTGGGGATGAATTGAGACGATGGGGTGTCTGGGGGTAACTGGGGGTGATGGGAATGAATGGGGATGCCTGGGGTCCCTCCAGAGCCACCCGTGTCCTTGGGGCCCCCCGGGACAGTGCTGGGCCAGGGCTGGGCCCCCCCCCCCCCCGAACCAGTCCTGACTCTGACGTTGGCAGCACTCGGCCCGGGGGGGGCTAAAAATAGCCCAATATGGCCAGTTCAGCCATGGGGGGGGGGGACACGACACACACAAGGGGGGAGCACAGAGGGGCCGGGGGGCACGTGGGCATGGGGGATGTGGGGTTCACGGTGGCCGTGGGGCTCGTGGTGGCCCACGGAGGACGTGTGGCTCTGCTGGGACCTTGACGTGTTTTTGTGGCCGTGGTGGCCCAGCTGTTGGGGGGTCCTGGCTGTTGGGGGGGGTCCCCAGCTGTTGGGGAGATCCCAACTGTTGGGGGGTGTCCCGGGTTTTGAGGGTCTCCCCACTGACACCCCCGACCCACCAGCCTCCTCTCCACGGTGGGTCTCAGTTCTCAAGAGGGGTGTCCCTGGCTGTTGGGGGGGCTCCTGGATGTGTGTCCCAGCTGTTGTGGGGGTGTCCCCGGTTTTGGGGGTCCCCCTACTGAACCCCCTTCCCCCACAGCATCCTCTCCACCGTGGGGTCCCAGTTCGACCTGCGGACACTGCGGGCCGTGCGCGTGCTGCGCCCCCTCAAACTGGTGTCGGGGATCCCAAGTGAGTGGGGGGGGTTTGGAGGGGTCTGGGGGGGGGGTTGGAGTGGTCTGGGGGGGCAGTCCGGGGGGTTCTGGAGGGATCCATTGTCTTTTGGAGGACCAAGGAGAGTCCAGGGGGGTCTGGGGGATTCTGGGGGGATCCAGGGGAGTCTGAGGGGCTTTGGGGGTATGTCTTGGGGTTCGGGGGTCTCTGAGGGTCGCAGGGGCATTTGGAGGGGTCTGGGGGGATCCTGGGGGATTTGGTGGGGGGACTTTGAGGGTCTCTAGATGCTTGGGGGGTGTCTGGGGGTGTGGAGGGGGTTTGAGGGGGTCTGGAGGGTTCTGTGGGGCTACAGGGGGCTTTAGGGGGTGTCTGGGGAGGTTAGGAGAGGCCGGGGGGATGGGACTGAGCGGGTCTGGGGGACTTTGAGGGTCTCGGGGGGTTGGGGGGGTTCGGGGGGCTCTCAGGGGGGGTCCCTGACACTCCCCCCCCCCCCCCCCAGGTTTACAAGTCGTGCTCAAGTCCATCATGAAGGCGATGATCCCGCTGCTGCAGATCGGGCTCCTGCTCTTCTTCGCCATCCTCATCTTCGCCATCATCGGCCTCGAGTTCTACATGGGCAAATTCCACACCACCTGCTTCGACCTGGTCACCGGTGCGGGGCGTCCCAGAGCACCCCGAAACACCCCCAAAACACCCCGGAATCCCTCTCCCCCCAAAACCCTCAAAACATCCCCCAAAACCCCCCAAAAACCCAAACCACCCCCCCAAAACCCCAAAACATCCCCCCAAAAAACCCCAAAAACCCAAAACATCCCCCCCAAAACCCCAAAACATCCCAAAAAAAACCCCAGACATCCCCAAAAAAACCCCAAAACATCCCCAAAACCCCAAAACATCCAAAAAAAACCCAAAACATCAAAAAAAAAACCCCAAAACATCCCCCAACCCCCCCAAAAAACACAAAAGATCCCCCCAAAAACCCCAAAACATCCCCCAAAACATCCTCAAAAAAACCCAAAACATCCCCCAAAAAACCTCAAATCCCAAAACTTCCCCCCCCAAACCCCAAAACATTCCCCCAAAAAAACCCCAAACATCCCAACCCCCCCCCAAACATCCCCCAAATCCCCCTCACAATATATCCCTGAATCCCCCTCCCCCCCAAAAAACCCACGGCCCCCAAATCCCCCCCAAAATCCCCTCCCAAAACACCCCCAAATCCCTCCCCCAAACACCCTCGAATCCTCCTCCCAAAACACCCCCAAAACACCCCTGAATCCCCCTCCCAAACACCCCCAAAATCCCCCCAAAACCCCCTCCCCAAACACTCCCGAATCCCCCCCCCCAAACCTCTCCCTCAAACACACCCCTCTGCCCCCAACCCCCCCCAAATCCCCCCTCCTGCCCCCCAAAGCCCCCCCCCCCCCCCGGCCCCCCTCCAACTCCCCGGGCTCCTGCCCCACACCTGATATGGGATGCCCTAATTACTAATTACTGCTCTCCCTTGACGAGGCTGCGTTAATTGGCCACGGCTATTTCTGGGGGGGGGTGTGTGGCTGAGGGGGGGGGGGATCCAGCAGCTCCATGGGGAGGGGGGTGGGCAGCAGACCCTAAACCCTCCTGGGTGACCACAGCCCCATGGGGGACAACTGGGGGCATCCAACAGCCCCATTGTGGGGGAACTGGGGGGGATCCAGTGGTTCCATGGGGGGGAACTGGGGGGGTCCAGCAGCCCCATGAGGGTCACCCCCAGACCCTAAACCCTCCTGAGTGATCACAGCCCCATTGTGGGGGAACTGGGGGGGGGGTCCAGTTGTTCCATGGGGGGGGGAACTGGGGGGGGGGAGGTCCAGCAGCCCCATGGGGGTCACCCCCAGACCCCAACCGCCCCCACGTGCACACAGTCCCGGGGTGGGGGGGACATACACACGTGGTTCCGGGGGGGGGGGGGGTGTCCAGTCTAAGGGTGCACCCGCAGTGACCCCCAGCTCCGTGCGTGTCCCCCTCCCCAAGATGAGATCAAGGTGGAGGTGCCGTGCGGGACGGACGAGCCGGCGCGGATCTGCCCCAACGGCACCAAGTGCAAGAAGTACTGGGAGGGTCCCAACTACGGCATCACCCAGTTCGACAACATCCTCTTCGCCGTCCTCACCGTCTTCCAGTGCATCACGATGGAAGGGTGGACAGACCTCCTCTACTATGTGAGCCCCGACGCCGCGGGGATGGGCACCACGTGAAAGGGGGGGGGGGGGGGGCGCCTCAGGGCCCCCTCGTTCCCCGTTGGAGCCGCCTGCTGTGCCCCGGTGGGGTCACCAAGACATCCCTAAGGTGGTCCTCAAGATGTCCCTGAGGGTGTCCTCAAGGGGTCCCCAAGGAATCCCTAAAGGTGACCCGAGGGGACCCCGAAGGGTGTCCTGCAGGGGGACTCCAAGGATATCCCTGAGGTGTCCCCAGGTGTGTCCTCAAGACATCCCTAAGGGGTCCCCAAAATGTCCCTAAGAGGGTCCCCAAAGTGATCCTGGCGTGATCTGAGATGTCCCCAAGGGGGGGTCCCCAAGAAGTCACTAAGGGAGTCCCCGAGGGGATCCCCCAGGTATCCCTGTGGGGGTCTCCAATCCACCCCCCTCCATCACCTCACGTTCCCCACGGTGGGGAACCCCGGGGGAGGGGGGGAAGGGGGATTTCAGGTGCCCCTGGGCTGGGGGTGGGGGGGGCATGCTGGAGTCAGAAATGGGGCCTGTGCCCCCCAAAACTCCTGCCCCCCCCCTCACCCGTCCCCCCTTTCTCCCCCCCCCCCCCAGAGCAACGACGCCTCAGGGAACACTTGGAACTGGCTCTACTTCATCCCCCTCATCATCATCGGCTCCTTTTTTATGCTCAACCTCGTGCTGGGGGTGCTCTCCGGGTAAGTGTGGGGGGGGCGGTCCCAGGGATGGAGGAGGGGGTGTGAGGGTGGATTTAGGTGGGGGGTCCCTCCTGACTGGTGTCCCCCAGGGAGTTTGCCAAAGAGCGGGAACGGGTGGAAAATCGCCGGGCGTTCCTGAAGCTGCGGCGCCAGCAGCAAATCGAGCGTGAGCTCAACGGGTACATGGAGTGGATCTCCAAGGCGGGTGAGACCCCCGAGCCCCCCCCCCCCCAAATCCAACCCCGAGCTCCCCCCCCAAATCCAACCCCGAGCCCCCCCCCCAAATCCAACCCCAGACCCACAAATCCCCCGCCAAATCCCCCCCTCGCCCACCAAATCACACCCAGCTCTTCCAAATTCCACCCCGTATCCACCTCCTGGACCCCAAATCCACCCCAAATCCACCCCTGAACCCCCAAATCCACTCCAGACCCGCAAATCACACTCCAATTCCACCCCCTTAACTCCCAAATCCCCCCTGAACACATAAATCCACCCTTCAACCACCTCAGACCCACAAATCCACCACGAATTTCCTCCCAGCTCCCCCAGATTCCAACCCTGGACCCACAAATCCCCCCCAGACCCACACCCAGTACCTCCAAATCCACCCTAAATCCACACCCATCACCCACAATTCCACCCCAGAGCCCCAGATCAATCCTGGAGCCTCAAATACACCCCCAGACACCAAATTCCCCCCCTATCCACCCCTGGACCCCCAAATTCCAAGCCTGAACCCCCAAATCTATCCTGGACCCACAAATCCACCTCAAATCCACCTTCTGGACCTACAAAATCCATCCCCTGGACCACAAATTCCACCCTCCGAAGCCCAAATCCCTCCCAAATCCTCCCCCAGCATCCCTAAATCCCTATCCTGGACCCCCCAAACCCCCAGCACCCCCAAATCCATCCCCAGACCCCCAAATCACCCCGGTCCCCCAAATCCACACCTTGAACCTCTCAAACCCACACCAGGCCTCCCCAAATCCCCCCATAGTCCCCCCGGCAGCCCCAAATCCCACCCAAATCCAACCCCTGGACTCCTGATTCCACCTGCTGGACCCCCCCCCCCAATTCCACCACCACCCCCCCCCCCTCCCTGCTGACCCCCCCTTTGCCCTCAGAAGAGGTGATCCTGGCAGAGGATGAACCCGAGGGAGACCCTCGGCGCCCCTTCGATGGTGAGTGCCCTGCCCCGGCATGGCCGGTGGGGCCACCCTAGGGTTCAGGGTGGGGTGGGGTTGGGGGGGTGTCCCTTAGGGCCCCCCAGGTGACGCCCCCCCCCCCTTTCTGCCCCCTGTGGGAGCTCTGCGGAGGGCGACCGGCAAGAAGAGCAAAACGGAGCTGCTGAGCCCGGAGGAGGGCGAGGAGCAGCTGGGAGACATCGCTGCCCTCGGTGGGTGGGCGCGGGGAGGTCCTGGGGTGGGGGTGATGGGCTGGGGGGGAAGGGGGTCATGGGTTGGGGGTGATGAGGTGATGGGTTATGGGGAGATGGTTTGGAGGTGATGGGTTCATGGCTTGGGGGTGCAGGGGTCATGGGTTCATGGGTTGGGGAGGGGTTGGGGGAGGGGTCATGGGTTGGGGGACAACGGGTCCTGTTTTGGGAGTGATGGAGTCATGGGTTGGGGGTGAGGGGTTCATAGTTTGGAGGTCATGGGTTGGGGGTGATGGGCTCCTAGGTTGGGAGACAATGGGTCCTGGTTTGGGGGTGAGGAGGTGGTGGGTTGGGGGTGATGGGCTCGTAGTTTGGGGGTCATGGCCTAGGGGTCATGGGGTCATGGGTTGGAGGTGATGGGGTCCTGGGTTGGGGGACAACGGGTCCTGGTTTGAGGGTGAAGGGGCGATGGATTGGGGAGTGATGGGTAGAGGGTGATGGGTGGTGGGTTGATGGTGGGCAATGGTTGATGGTGGGCAATGGTTGATGGTTGGTGGGCAATGGGCAATGGTTGAGGTTGATGGTTGATGGGCGGTGTTTGATGGTTGATGGGCAATGGTTGAGGTTGATGGGCAATGGTTGAGGTTGATGGTTGAGGTTGATGGGCAATGGTTGAGGCTGATGGGCAATGGTTGAGGTTGATGGGCGATGGTTGAGGTTGATGGGCAATGGTTGAGGTTGATGGTTGATGGGTGGTGTTTGATGTTGATGAGCAATGGTTGAGGTTGATGGGCGATGGTTGATGGTTGATGGGCGATGGTTGAGGTTGATTGCCAATGGTTGAGGTTGATGGTTGATGTTGATGGGCGATGGTTGAGGTTGATGGTTGAGGTTGATGGGTGATGATTGAGATTGATGGTTGAGGTTGATGGGCGATGGTTGAGGTTGATTGCCAATGGTTGAGGTTGATGGTTGATGTTGATGGGCGATGGTTGAGATTGATGGTTGAGGTTGATGGGAGATGGTTGATGGTTGATGGGCGATGGTTGATGTTGATGGGCGATGGTTGATGTTGATGGGCCATGGTTGAGGTTGATGGTTGATGTTGATGGGCGATGGTTGATGTTGATGGGCGATGGTTGAGGTTGGTGGTTGATGGGCGGTGTTTGATGGTTGATGGTTGAGGTTGATGGGCGGTGTTTGACGGTTGGTGGGTGCTGCCCCCCCCCCCGCCCCGCCCAGGCTCCCCGTTCGCCCGCGCCAGCCTCAAAAGTGCCAAGCTGGAGAACGCCTCCTTCTTCCACAAGCGGGAGCGGCGGATGCGCTTCCACATCCGGCGCGTGGTGAAAACTCAGGCCTTCTACTGGACCGTGCTCAGCCTGGTGGCGCTCAACACCCTCTGCGTCGCCATCGTCCACTACAACCAGCCCGACTGGCTCTCCGATTTCCTCTGTGAGTGCCCCCCCCCCCCCCCGGGACACCCCCCCCCTGGACCCCTGTGCCCTCTGTGATCCCCTCCTGACACCCCCCTGGACACCCCCCCCGTGCACCTCACGCGCCCCACGTCCCCCTGTGCCTCCTTGGATGACCCTGTGTCCCCCGTGACACACCCCCCCCCCCGACACCCTCTGCCCACCCCCATCCCCTCTGTGCCCCCTGGATGCCCCCCCCACCCTCTAAATGCCTCTGTGCCCCCTCAAATCCCCCCAGGAACCCCTGAAGCCCCCTGTGCCCCCCCTCATTCATCCCTTTGAACCCCCATAACCCCCCCTGTGCCCCCCCTCATGCCTCTCTGTGCCCCTCCCGAACCTTCCAGACCACCCTCCCTCCCCCCAGACACCCTGGACACCCCCAAATCCCCCCTGTGCCCCCCCCCCCATTCCCCCCCACATCCCTGGATCACCCCACAACCCCCATGGCTCCCCCCACTCTCTGCCCCCCCCCGTGCCCCCTCATAGCCCCCCCCTCACCCTCTCCCCCCCCCCCCCGTGCCCCCATAGCCCCCCCCTCACTCTCTGCCCCCCCCAGACTATGCAGAATTCATTTTCTTGGGACTCTTTATGTCCGAAATGTTTATAAAAATGTACGGACTGGGGACGCGGCCTTATTTCCACTCGTCCTTCAACTGCTTCGACTGTGCCGTGAGTGCCCCGGGCACTGAGGGGTTAACGGGGCGGGGTGGGGTGGGAACGGAGGTGGGAGTGGAGGTGGAGGTGGGGATGAGGATGGAGATGGAAATGGAAATGAAATTGGGGATGGGAATGGAGGTGGAGATGGAGGTGGAGGTGGAGTTGGGGATGGGAAGTGGAGATGGGGATGTGGATGGGGATGGAGGTGGAGATGGGAATGGGATGGAGTTGGAGGTGGAGGTGGGGATGGGAAGTGGAGATGGGAATGGAGGTGGAGATGGGAATGAGGATGGAGGTGGAGATGGGAATGAGGATGGAGGTGGAGATGGAAATGAGGATGGAGATGGAAATGGAGGTGGAGGTGGAGATGGGGATGGGAATGAGGATGGAGATGGAAATGGAAATGAAAATGGGGATGGGGATGGAGGTGGAGATGGAGGTGGAGATGGGAAGTGGAGATGGGGATGTGAATGGGGATGGAGATGGAAATGGGAATGGGAATGGAGTTGGAGATGGAGGTGGAGGTGGGGATGGGAAGTGGAGATGGGAATGAGGATGGAGGTGGAGATGGGAATGGGAATGGGGATGGAGTTGAAGATGGAGGTGGAGATGGAGATGGGAATGAGGATGGGGATGGGGATGGAGATGGAAATGGGAATGGAGATGGAAATGGGAATGGAGATGGAGGTGGAGATGGGATGGAGATGGAAATGGGAATCGGGTGGGATCAGATGGCATAGGGATGGGATGAGATGAGGGTGGGGATGGGGATGGGATGGGATGGGATGGGATGGGATGGGATGGGATGGGATGGGATGGGATGGAATGGGATGAGGTGGGATGGGATGGGGGTGGGGCAGGGATTGGAATCGGGATGGGATGTGGTGGGGGTGCAGCTTTGCTTCCGCTCCTCCTTCAACTGCTTCAACCGTGCTGTGAGTGCCGACAGCGGGATGGGCTGGGATTGGGATGGGATGGGATAGGGATGAAGGTGGGGTGGGATTGGGATGGGATGGAATAGGATGGGGATGAAGGTGGGGTGGGATTGGAATGGGAATGTGGACGTGGCCTTACATCCAGTCCTCCTTCAACTGCTTCAACTGTGCCGCCTGGCGCAGCCGCTGGGATGGGGTGGGATCGGGATGGGGAGGGGATGGAAGGAGAGTGGGGAAGGGTTGGGCTTGGGGGTGGGATGAGGAGAAGATGAGGATGGGGCAGAGGTCGGGGCAGGAATGGGGATGGGGACAGGGATGGGGACAGGAGAGGGACGGGATGCCCCCCCCCCCCCCCAGGTTATCATCGGAAGCATCTTCGAGGTGATCTGGGCTGTTGTGAAGCCGGGAACATCCTTCGGGATCAGCGTGCTCCGAGCTCTCAGGTTACTGCGCATTTTCAAAGTCACAAAGTGAGTGCTGATGGCTCCCTCTGTCCTCCTGTCCCGTCTCGTCCTGTCCGTCTGTCTGTCCATCGCTCCATCCGTGTCCGTGCATCCACGAACCTGGGCGAGTGCGTGGCTGCACGGAGCCCCCGGGGTGCCTCGCATCCCCCTGTCCCTCCGTGGCCCCCTGTGGCCCCATGCCCCCCCCCCCCGGTGTCCCCTCGTGTCCCAATGTCCCCCCATGTTCCCCTGCCCCCCCCCCCACCCCATGTCCCCCCCCCCTTCGTGTCCCCTCAGCCCACCTCTGCCCTGGCAGGTACTGGGCTTCCTTGCGGAACCTGGTGGTCTCCCTCCTCAACTCCATGAAGTCCATCATCAGCCTCCTCTTCCTCCTCTTCCTCTTCATCGTCGTCTTCGCCCTCCTGGGGATGCAGCTCTTCGGGGGACAGTGAGTAACGGGGCAGGGGACAGGGACCCCCCCCCTGCTCCCACTGCCCAGGGAGGGGCGGCAGGGGGGGGTGGGTGTCTCTGTGCCCCCCATCCCATCCCTACTGGGGAGGGGGGCACCCGGCGGGGCGGGGGCTCCCACTGCCGCCTCCCCCCAGGTTCAATTTTGATGACGGGACCCCCCCCACCAACTTCGACACTTTCCCAGCAGCAATAATGACGGTGTTTCAGGTAGGGACACCCCACCCCCAAAAGTGTTGGGGTGCTGGGAGGGGATGGGGTGGTGGTCCCTACTGCCCCCCCCCCCCGGCTCCTTTTTGCACCCCCCCCCTCCTCCTCCTCCCCCCAGATCCTGACGGGCGAAGACTGGAACGCGGTGATGTACGACGGCATCAAATCTCAGGGCGGCGTCAAGGGGGGGATGGTTTTCTCCGTCTACTTCATCGTCCTCACCCTCTTCGGCAACTGCATCCCTGGGGTGGGGGTGGGGGGGATCCAGGATGGGTGGGTTGGGGGGCTTGGGGCTGCCCTAGGACCACCTTTGCCTTAACGGGGCACCCAGACACCCTCCTCAACGTCTTCTTGGCCATCGCGGTGGACAACTTGGCCAACGCGCAGGAACTCACCAAGGTGAGGAGGACGGGGGGGGGGGCTCCTACCGACATCAAGGGGTCCCACAAAGCTCAAGGTGGCCCGGGAGGGTTCCCCCCCCAGCCTCAGGGGGACCCCTGCCCATCGCCCACGGCCTCGGGGTCGGGCTGGACGTGGTGCGTTGGGGCTTTGCAGGACGAGCAGGAGGAGGAAGAAGCCGCCAACCAGAAGCTGGCGCTGCAGAAGGCGAAGGAGGTGGCTGAAGTCAGCCCGCTCTCGGCGGCCAACCTGTCCGTCACCTTGTAAGGGCGTCCGCGCAGCGCCAGCCCGGCCACGTGCCCGGCCTCGGCTCCGGCCCGACTCCATCCCAGCTCCACCCTCAGCTCCAGCTCCAGCCCAGCTCCATCCACATCCCCGGCCTCGGCTCCATCCCAACTCCATCCCAGCTCCACCCTCAGCTCCAGCTCCATCCAAGCTCCATCCACATCCCTGGCCTCAGCTCCAGCCCAACTCCATCCCAGCTCCACCCTCAGCTCCATCCACATCCCCGGCCTCGGCTCTGGCCCGACTCCATCCCAGCTCCACCCTCAGCTCCAGCTCCATCCACATCCCTGGCCTCAGCTCCGGCCCGACTCCATCCCAGCTCCACCCTCAGCTCCAGCTCCATCCAAGCTCCATCCACATCCCCGGCCTCGGCTCCGGCCCGACTCCATCCCAGCTCCACCCTCAGCTCCAGCTCCATCCAAGCTCCATTCACATCCCTGGCCTCAGCTCCAGCCCAACTCCATCCCAGCTCCACCCTCAGCTCCAGCTCCATCCAAGCTCCATCCACATCCCCGGCCTCGGCTCCGGCCCAACTCCATCCCAGCTCCACCCTCAGCTCCAGCTCCAGCCCAGCTCCATCCACATCCCCGGCCTCGGCTCCGGCCCGACTCCATCCCAGCTCCACCCTCAGCTCCAGCTCCATCCCAGCTCCATCCACATCCCCGGCCTCGGCTCCATCCCAACTCCATCCCAGCTCCACCCTCAGCTCCATCTCCATCCCAGCTCCATCCACATCCCCAGCCTCAGCTCCGTCACAGCTCCATCTCCATCCACATCCCTGGCCTCGGCTCCATCCTAACTCCATCCATGTCTCCGGCCTCGGCTCCGGCCCGACTCCATCTCAGCTCCACCCTCAGCTCCATCTCCATCCCAGTTCTATCCTCGGCTCCATCCCAGCTCCATCCACGTCCCCGGCCTCAGCTCCAGCCCGACTCCATCCCAGCTTCACCCTCAGCTCCATCTCCATCCCAGCTCCATTCACATCCCCAGCCTCAGCTCCATCCCAGCTTTGTCCTCATCTCCCAGCCTTGGCTCCATCCTTGTCTCCATCTTGGCTCTGTGCACATCTCTGGCCTCAGCTCCCTCCCAACTCCATTCCCATCTCCATCCTGTCTCCATCCCATGTCTACCCCACTCCATCTCCATCCCCATCCCCATCCCATCTCCCTCCTGTCCCTGTCCCACCTCCACCGCATCCCCAACCTGTCATCATCCCCATCTCCATCCCCATCCCCATTCCCACACCTGTCCCGTCGTCATCTCCCCCCGCACCACCTCCACCCCCACCCTGTTCCCATCTCCATCCCCTTCCCCATCCCCATCCCCACTCCCACCCCACCCCGCTCCATCCCGGCTGCGTCCCCCCGCCCGCAGGAAGGAGCAGCAGAAGAACCAGAAGGCCTCCAAGTCGGTGTGGGAGCAGCGGACGAGCGAGCTGCGGAAGCAGAACCTCCTGGCGAGCCGCGAGGCCCTCTACAGCGAGCTGGACCCCGAGGAGCGCTGGAAGGTGCCCTACGCCCGCCACCTGCGCCCCGACATGAAGACCCACCTGGACCGCCCGCTCGTGGTGGATCCCCAGGAGAACCGCAACAACAACACCAACAAGACGCGCCCCGGCGAGCCGGACCCGCGCTTCGGCCAACCCCGCGTGGACGAGCTGCGCCGCCAGCAGCTGCGCTACCCCGACCCCGGGGGCCCCCGCCCCGGGGAACCCCTGGTTGGCCCCGTCGGCCACCGGCCCCGCAGCGGCAGCCGCGAGCCCGAGCGCGAGCCCAGCCAGGAGCGCGGCTACGGCGAGGTCGAGCGCCCCAAAGGCGTCGAGCGGCGGCACCGGGCGGGCGGCGGCCGCCTCGGGTCACCCCCCCAGGGCGAGCGCGAGCACCGGCGGCACCGCGGGCACCGGCGAGCGGGCGAGGAGGGCGAGGAGGGCGCGCGGCACGAGCGGCGGCCGCGGCACCGCGAGGGGGGACGGGTGGCGAGGGGGGACGGCGACGGGGAGCACGGCGACGGGGAGCGGAGGCGGCGGCATCGCCACGGGACCCCCGGGGCCTACGATGGCGACGGCAAGAGGGACGACAAGGAGAGGCGGCACCGGAGGAGGAGGTGAGAGGGGTGGGGGAGACCCTGGTGGGTCTCATCCCCTTGGGTTGGTGGGACCCCCCTCTAGAGTTGATGGGATCCCCTTGGGGCTGGTGGGACCCCCTGGGGCTGGTGGGACCCCCCTCTAGCGTTGATGGGATCCCCTTGGGGCTGGTGGGACCCCCAGAGGCTGGTGGGACCCCCCTCTAGCGTTGATGGGATCCCCTTGGGGCTGGTGGGACCCCCTGGGGCTGGTGGGACCCCCCTCTAGCGTTGATGGGATCCCCTTGGGGCTGGTGGGACCCCCTGGGGCTGGTGGGACCCCCCTCTAGCGTTGATGGGATCCCCTTGGGGTTGCTGGGACCCCCAGAGGCTAGTGGGACCACTTAGGGCTGGTGGGACTTGTTGGGGTTGATGGGAACCTCTTGAGGTTGATGGGACCCCCCTTGAGGCTTGTGGGACCTGTTGGGGGTGGCGGTAGCCCCTCGGGTTGATGGGACCCCCTGTAGAGTTGATGGGACCCCCCTTGGGGCTGGTGGAACCCCCCCTAGGGTTAACAGGATCCCATTGGATGTGGTGGGACCTCCCCTGGTGCTGGTGGGACCCCTTAGGGGTTTGTGGACCCCCCTTGGGGTCGGTGGGACCCCCCTTGGGGTTGATGGGACCCCCCTGAGGTTGGAGGGACCCTCTTGAGGTCGGAGGGACCCCATGGGGTTGATGGGACACCCCATGGGGTCGGTGGAACAGACTGGGGGTGATGGGACCCCCTGAGGTCGATGGGCACCCCCCGGGTCGGTGGGACCTGGGAGCCAGGGGTGCGGGGGGAGTCTCCCCACTGACCCCCACCCCCTCCCTGCTCCTCCAGGGACCCCCAGCCCCCCGGGGTGCCCTCGGGCCCCACGCTCTCCACCACGCGCCCCATCCAGCAGGACCTGGGGCGTCGCGACCCCCCCCGTGGCCGAGGCCATGGACAACATCAAGAACAACAAACTGGCCACGGCCGAGCCCCCCGCGCCCCCCGCAATGGGCAACCACACCGCCTGCCCCCCCGGGGCCCCCCCTCGCCGCGCACCCCCCGCCGCCACCACCCCCCCCCAACCCGCCCCCCGAAACCGGCCCGGGGGGCCCCAACCCCGGGGTCCCCACCGAGCCCGGCAAGGGGGGGCCGAGGCCCGAGCACACGGCCGTGGACATCCCCCCCCCGCTGCCCCCGCCCCCCCCAGGAGCCCTCGTGCAAGGTAGGGGGACCCCCACCCCCCCCCCAATCCTGGGGGAGTAGGGGGGTCCCGGGAGGGGATCCCGGGGGTGTTGGAGGGGGGAGTTGGGGGGGTGCAGGGGTTCTGGGCGGTTCCACGGAGGAGATTCTGGGGGGCAGGGGGTGGTCTGGGGGGGTTGTAGGGATGCAGAGTGGTCTGAGGGGTCCAGGGAGGAGAACCTGGGGGGGTCCGGGGGGGCTCGGGGGGTCCTGGGGGGCACAGGAGGGGTCAGGGAGGATTGTCGAGGGAGTGGATCCTGGGGGGGGGGGGTACAGGGGTGTTCTGGGGGTGCAAAGGGGCCGGGGGGGGGGGGAGCTGGGGGGGGATCCAGGGGATCTTGGGGTGGGTAAGTCTGGGGAGGTCCAGAGAGGGGGAGTCCTGGGGGGTACAGGGGGATATGGGGGGTCCTGGGGGGGTTCTGAGGGGTCCGGGATCACCCTGGGTGGGGTCTGGAGGTTTTTTTGGGGAGGGTCCATGGGATGCTGGGGGGTCCGGGGGGTGCAGGGGAGGTCGTGGGGGATCTGAGGGGGTCCTGGAGGTTTTCTGGGGATTCTGGGTGGTCTGGAGGAGGGGTCCCGGGGGGGGGGGATGTCCAGGGGTTTCTGGGGTTCCTGGGGGGGTGGGGTGTGTCCCTGATGCCGCCCCCTCCCCGCCCCCCCCAGTGAACAGGAACGCGAACCCGGAGCCGCTGCCCCGCAAGGAGGAGGAGGAGGAGAAGAAGGAGGAAGGCGAGGGGGGGGGACGAGGGGGGGCCCAAGCCCATGGTGCCCTACAGCTCCATGTTCATCCTCTCCACCACCAACCCGTGAGCGGGGGGGGGGGGGTCCTGGGGGGGGCTTGGGGGGGGGTCTTCAGGGTCCTGGGTAAGCAGGGAGGGTGGGGTTGGGCGGGTTTGGGGGTCTGGAGGGGTCCTAGGGGTCTGGGGGGAGGGGGGAATGTCTGAGGGGGTCTGGGGGGGGGAATATCTGGGGGGGGGGGGAATGTCTGAGGGGGTATGGGGGGCTTGAGGGGGGGGGCTGAGAGGCTGGGGGGGGGGGCTGTGGGCCTTGGGGGAGTCCTGAGAGCCCTGGAGGGGGGGTCCTGGAGAAGCAGGGAGTCTGGGGGTGGAGGGTTATGATGGGGTGGGGGGGCTCTGGGGGCATCCTGGGATGCTGGGGGGGGGGATGTCTGTGGGAGTAGGGGGGACTTGAGGGTGGTCTGAGAGGCTGAGGGGGGGGGGCTATGGACCTTGGGGAGTCCGGGGGGGGGGGGGGGTGTCTGTGGAGCTGGGGGTTGGTTTGGGGGGCTTGGGGGGGGGGGGTCAGGGTGCCTTGGGGAGGTCCTGTGGGACCTTA